>SNQJ01S0071947.1:73022-93691 GCA_010110895.2 Picea sitchensis | reverse complement strand
GGGTCTCGGCTATGAGGCCATGTTAGGTACCCAAATACAAAATATACACTAAAATAAACGAGGAAAGAGGGAAAACCTCATGGTAACAAAACCCCCCCTCAAATTACAATGCATAAAATAAAAAATGATAAGGAACAAAAGGCAGTTGCTAATCAACCATGTCCTTCACTCCAAGAAGACCTCACAATTGTGCAAGTTTATGCTCTTTGAAGATTTTGTTGAAGATGTAGATGTCTTCATGGATCCGATGAAGTATATGCATAATTGATATTTCCACACATATCCACTTTATCTTCTTGTAATGAATAATATCCAAATAAATTTTGGATAAAATTTTGAAAACCATGCGACCGTTTCCAGAAAAATGCTTAAATTGTTTTGATTTTAAAATGATCATAACTTCACTTTCCGGACTCCGTTTCGGACGATTTGTTTTTTTAAATTGGATATTTTCCCGAGAGGAATTCAAATATCCAATTTTTTTCTGCAAATGTTTCTCAGAAAATATCAGAATGGCATCTTATGTGCGCGGATGCCTTTTTGTCTCCTGAGATGCATGCATGGTGCATGCAACAGTGTCTGCATGTGACTCCTGAGATGCATGCCATATATATTCCACATTAATTTTAGAAAATAAATCTGAAATGGAGTAGACATCATCTTCAATTATTGGAATACTAATTTTTGCAAAAACGTTTGTAGAAGACTCTTCATAATAAGAGGCTTGATCTTCTGATGGCTTCTCTTCTAGCTCTATCTATTTGACCTCCTGCATGAAATATTCACAATATTATTTATTCCCAAATAGAACCTCCAATTTGGGCCACAATTCATTTGGAGTTAATCCTTGTGATTCTTCATATACTTGATGGAAACGTTCGGGAGAAACATACATGCCGATACTTCCTATGGCCATATCTTGTCTATTGAGAAAATCATTTTTCTCATCGACAAAATCAAGGTTTACTTCCATTGCCATGGTTATTTGGTATAAGCCTCTACTTCTGAGAATAAGTATAATCTTTGGCTTCCATTCCAAATAGTTATGAGGCGTGAAAAGTATTTTCGGCGAATAATCCATATTTTTTATGTCTTCAATCTTTTGTACCTGCAAAAAATGATTTGGTGTAGCTTTTTCTTAGCAGTTCATTGGATCTGATACCATGTAAATGTGTTGAACTTGCATAGAATAGATCTAGATAGAAAATACCACACACATCTGTAGAGAGAAATTGAGAAAGAAGAAGCAAGAGAGAAAGAATGGAAGAATTCTCATTAACCGTATTCCACACTCAAAGAGTGAATAATTTACAATAGATATAGGCTACATAAGTAACTAATGAGCCATAGTGGTGTTCTAGAGTGATCTGGACACACACCAATAGTTATGAAAGTGAACTGCCACCTAGTCTAGTCTCTCATGCAGTTATGGTAGTGAACTACCACCTAGTTGAGTTAACTAGTCAACTAGTCTTTAGTTAACTGACTGAATAAAGAGTAGTGAGGAGTTAGCTCAGGGAATCAAGGGTAATGCAATGGTCTAATGATGATCCTAAGGTAAGTGCGCATTAGCATGGTGATGATCCCAATGTTGCATGGTGACCAAACCAATGCAACATCTAGACTCAACTCAACTAGTCAAACTGAAGTGTCAACTGAAAGAGAATATTCTCCAAGTGGAATATTCTCCCCTAAAATATAAGAGACTAGATAATGACTAATTATGAATAATAAACAAGGAATAACCTTATAAAAAATAAATCCTAGGTGTGTGTGAAGTAACTCCAACACTACAACTTCCCCTCTCCTTCCAATGGGTCGCTCTTGACACTCCCCACATCGCTCTTTCTTACACAGGTACTCTTAGTAGAAGAAACATTGATGTATTTTGGCTATATGTATGCTCCTAACCTCACACATCAGGGGGAATCTGTTATCACCAGAATTTCATCCGCAAATGGTTACAGGAATCCATCATCTTCAAAACACCCATTAGTTCACTCATGGACCAAAAATGCATTTCCAAAAGGTCCAAAAATTTAGAACCAACAATAAAATCAGCATGTGCTAAAACTACACAAGGTGCGTGCGCATGTGCGATAGTCAGATAATGTCGGAAAAGCGCACATGCGCGACCGTGGATGCAAAAAGCCACACACACCTCAAAACAACACATTTATGATATTGGTTGGCCTTCCACCCACTTCTGGTTCAACTTCCAAGTCGATTTGACACCCAAATCTCAGTTGAATCTGACTGGGGGGCTGGTCAAAGACCTAAATGTTCCCTAAAAGGCCCCTTGTTCACACTAAGAACTGGTTGCATAATGCCTCAGAGCTATGCTATAAAAAGAGGCCATGGGTTCACTATATTTTCAAGGAATTAATTTGTATTGTTATGCTGCCTATATTCTCTTGGAGGATCCTATTTCCTTGTCAAGAGCATACAAGCACCATTTCATTTAGCCATTCATATCACCTCTTGAGTGAATGATCTTGGGATTTCTTCACCATTTCCTTCAAGTTTTCTAGTTGTAGGAAGAGCTCAATATTTTGGGGTTCAAGATCCCTCCCTTGGAGGAAGAGGGGACCCAAAGTCTCCCTTTCTCTTTGGTTTTTTCTTTCCCCGAAATAATATCCTTTCCATTGGTGGCATGAATTTTGTTTGTTTCTTGTTCTAATGTCCTTATGCACTCTAGTTTAGTTTCTTTTATTATTCTTATCTTAGTCTTTTGTTTATATTATATTCTTGATGTTTCTAACTCTTGTATTCACTATTGTCTTTCCTAGCTAAGCCAACTAGGCTTGTAAGCATCTCTATTTTTCTCATTTAGGTGACAAAAGAGACGCAACAATAATCTATACTAAATAGTGATTTAGTTTCAAAACCAACAAAGAAAGATTTCCAAAAGTTTGAAGTAAATTTTGTATCTTTGTCTGATATGATTTCTTTACGCATGTTGTGTAGTATAAATATTTCTTTCATGAAAATAATGGCAACATCTATGGCCTTGAAATTTGACTTTATGGGGATGAAGTGAGAAACCTTTCTTAACTTTTCCACAACTACCATAATGACATCATTCTATTTGGTTGATTTAGGTAGTCCGGTGATAAAATCCATGGAGATGGTTTCCCATTTCCCTTATAGAATTGGTAGGGTATACAACAACCATGTTGGATGTTTGTGATCCACCTTAACTTGCTAACAATATAATCCCTTGGCCAAGTATTCAACTATGTCCTTCTTCATTCTTGGCCAATAAATAGTTTCTTGGTGGATGTGATCATTTTCTAATAACCAGGGTGACCAGTGTATGGTATTTTATGTATTTCATCTAGTATGAACCTCTTCAATTCATCAAAATATGGAATATACAACCTACCTTTGTAAGTTATAAGGCCATCATTCAATAATTGATATCCCTCATACTTCAGCCAAGTGGGATCTTGCTCTAAGTATCATTTCACAGTTTTGAAAAACTCATTTGCTACCTGTGCACTTTTAACTCTCTCCTTGATGTTTGATTCACATGTGCTTACAACTGTCGAATGAATATTTTTCATACTTCTACTAAGGGCATCAACCACTCTATTTTCCTTTCCCTTAATATGTTTGATTTCAAAATCAAATTCATTAAGGAGAGTCATCCACCTAGTTTGTCTAGCATTGAGTTTGGGATGATCAAACAAGTATATCAACCCACTATGGTTTGTCATAGGTATGAATCTTATTCATAGGAGGTAATTGTTATTGGATAAATCGGTGAATGCGGACATAAACTAATCTCCCTAGATCCACCTGGATTTAGAAAAAAACTAGATAGGACATGACACTTTCCCTAGGTTGCTACCATTGAATTTATCACCAAAGAAGGAGTGTATGACATACCTTTATATATCACTTCCATTTATCTTTGTTGTCCCTGCTTCGCTCCAGTTCTCTTGTGAGATCTGATCTGCAATGACAAAAACCAACCAAAGTGAAAGAAACAATTATAGATTCAATGGAAACCTAAACATGTGATCAAGGAGTCATGTAATAAAACAATAATGATTTTATGGGAAAGAAACATGTCATTGTATCATATTAAATAGAAGTGGAAGATACAACCAAAGTGCCTTGATTTTGAAAGTTCCCTTTTGGTGGTCCTTTGTTCCAACACACCCATACACTTGCTCCGAATTTTCATGAAGATAATCCACAAGGGTTGATGGACAAATGGAGGCCTCAAGCATAAATTGTATGAGGATTCTTCACATAGTCTTCAGTCTATTCTTTTCTAAATCTTGCTTGACCTTGATTAACCTTTTCCATGAGAAATCCATTATTATATAGGAGAATATGAAGTGGTTACTAGGATGAGAATGATCCCTGCAAATCAGAAAATCCAGTAAGATCACAACCATATGGGCGCCACCTCACATTCTAGAAGATTATCCTTCTAGAAACTTCTAGAAACTTCTTCCTTTTCTTAGCTTCAAGCACCGTCGCACCCTGCCTATATAGAAGCATGCATAAATACCACAGGCCAGGCATAGAGTAGCCTATGGAAATCATTGATTTCCGCACTGTGTACCACTGTCAGCCTGCGATGTTATTCTAAAAATGCGCCTTGTAGGGGAAGAACTCAACCATTTTCCTCATGTGAAAGATTCTTTTGGAAGCTTGAACACATGCCTATGGGGTCATCATCAGAGTGACCAAAATAATGTGTAACTGTAATGCCTCCACATTTTTAAAGCCTATACTATGGATGCCAATTCTAGGTCATGTGTCACATAATTGATTTTATGTGCATTCAATTTTCTGGATTCATAAGATATTACATATCCTTCTTGCATGAGGACTCCTTTGAGTCCCTCTTTGCTGACTTCTGTACATACCGGGAAGTTCTTATTTGGGTTTGTGATCTTCAAAACTGTTTCCTTAGTTAAAAGGTGTTTTAATTGATGAAACATCTCATCACATTCTGTGGTCCAAAGAAATTTAACTCCCTTTTTTTGTAGGGAGGTGATTGGTAAACCAATCTTGGAAAACCCCTTTATAAATCTTCTATAGTATCCTGTTAGGCCCATAAAGGATATGATATCAGAGAAATCCTTTGGTGTAGGCCAGTCCATGATGGCTTTGATATTGTATGGGTCAAATCCCACTCCTTCCTTAGTGATCATATGGCATAAGTAATGGACTTGTTTTTGGAAGAAGTCACACTTGCTAAATTTTGCATAGAGCTTGTGTCCTAGCAGCACCTGAAGTACTGAATTGAGGTGTTCTTGATGCTCTTCCCTACTCTTAGAGTAGATCAAAATGTCATCTATGAAAACCAACACAAATATTTCCAAGAATTTTCTAAGTACATTATTCATTAGGAACATAAATGTGGTCAATGCATTGGTAAGCCCAAATGGTACCACCACAAATTCATAGTGCCCATATTGTCCTTAAGGATTTTTTATGGATGTCTTCATACTAAATTTAGAATTGATGGTATCGCGACCTTAAATAAATCTTAGAAAATATTGTAGCACCCCTCAGCTGGTCAAACGGGTCATCAATTTTGAGCAAGAGATACTTATTCTTAATGGTCATCTTGTTGGGTTGTCTATAGTTTATGCACAACTTGAGCGTGCCATCTTTTGTCTTCACAAATAAGGCTGGTGCTCCCCAATGAGATACACTAGGACAAATGTAACCTTTGTCCAAAATATCCTTTAGTTGTAGTTTGAGCTCACCTAGATCTGGTGTATTCATTCTAGAGGGTGCTCTAGACATAAACACTGCTCTAGGTATAAGTTCTATTGAGAAGTCAATATCTCTTCTTGGAGGTAGACTCGATATCTCTTCTGGAAACACATATTTATAATCTCTTCATATAGGATGGTCCTCTAGGCTTGGTTGGTTTTCCTCAACAAAGTTAAACACTTGTATTACACACAAAGGACATCCTTTTCTGCAATACTTCTTCACTTGAAGGGACGATATTTGTCTTACCGAGACTCGCTTTTGAATTCCTTGCAGGGTTCTTTTCTCCGCTTCCTCACTTTTACATTCTAACACTTGATGGTAACAATCCAATTTGTATTTATGGGAATCCAACCAAATCCATGCCAAGCATAATGTCATAAGATCCTAAAGGAAGTATATTTATATTTGCTTGGGTGGACAACCCACTCAAAATTAATTGTCCTACTCGTAAGACCTCTGTTACTTTTGTTTTCTTCCTAGTGGCTAGTTGTATCATCCATGATTTAGTATGCTTTATTGGCTGCAAATTTCATTTCTCCACAGTTTGAGGGGAAACATAACTCAGGTTAGAACCAGGGTCAATCAAAATAGAAACAATATGGTTGGAAATCATACCCTCCATATCCACTACTGAAGCTTGGTGATCATCTTGTCGGTTATCCAAGGATGCATAAATTTGTGTCCTTCTCCTAGACACATCATTGAATGTGGTAGCTTCCTGAATGTTGTAGATGGTCCTATTGTCCTGCTACCTATGGGGAAATGTCCTCAACAAATGTAATTCTCCACATCCCCAACATTTCAATGGTTCTCTCCTTTTATCGCTAGTCTTTCTTGGGACTGATCCTGTTATCACATGAAGTTGTCAAGGGTTGCAGGAAGTTGTCCAAATATTTTTCTTGCACAAGAAATAGCCATGAGCACAAGCGCAACATTCAGAGAAGTCTATTTTGGGCTAAAATACAAGCGACGATCAGGTTCAATTTTCAACGGCGGAGATCCCAGGAGCAGTTCAGATCAATGGCTCACATGTATTTGGCATGTCTAAATTGAGGAAGGATTGGTGACTAGACAGAAGTCCCAAAATAAATATGAGCCATTGAAGGCTAAGGATAGGTGTCGATAGATCTCTCACTTCAGGAATTCGACACTTCGAAGGATTGCGAGAGAAATCAGGAGAAAACTCCCGAAGCTTGAACTCTCGAAGTAAATCTCAGCCATCCAAATAAAGAGGCCATGCATCACCAGATCTCTCACTTCAAGATTTCAGCACTTCAGAGGATTGTGCGACCAAGCCAGAAAGGAATATGACCCGAAGGTCCAAATCCCAAACTCCCAAAGTAGTTGTGGAACATTGATATTGAATCAACAAGAGTTGTTGATCTTTGCATCAGTATCACCTGAAGGCCCGAAGTCCCGAAGTTAACGAGAGGTTGCTATGTCAACTAGAAGAAATTTTCTTTAGGAGATTTCAAGCCAAGCATCCTGAAGTCCCAGAGTAAATATGAGCCATTGAAGACCGAGGACACACGTCGATAGATCTCACACTTCGAGAATTCAAATCTTTGGAGAAATGCGTGAGCAAGCGAAAGAAAAAGGCCCGAAGCCTGAACTCCCGAAGTGAATCTAGGTCATCCAAATCAAGAGGCCATGCATCACCAGATATCTTAGTTCGGGAATTCGACACTTTGGAGGATTATGCGAGCCAATAGAAGAAAGATCTCGAAGCCTGAAGTCTCGAAGTGAATATTGGTCATCCAATACAAGAGGAAACATGGTGCTAGATCTATAACTCCAAAAATATGGCACTCTAGAGGATTGTAAGAGATATGCAATGAAAAGGCCCGAAGCTCAAACTCCCGAAGTAGTTGCGGACCGTTGATCTCAAGTCAACAGGAACGATTGATATTTGCAGCAGGGAGTAGGGTCCATCCAAGAGCGGCGCATGGAAACAAAAGTAGGGTTTTCCCAAATCATGGATTGTGACACGATCGACGACCATGCTTCATTGCAGAGACACAACATGCTCGAACGATAAAATTCTTGAGCGGTCCCACAATTGAAACTATGGTATAGAGGAAGAGCTATGTGGTGAAAGGTGGTGAATTCCAGGCTCAAAAGTGGTGTGGATACAAACTACCTTTGATGGCCCCATAATCACGTACTTATATAAATACAAATATGACAACAACATGTGGTCGCCCCCTAGGCATTAAGTCATGCTTCGATCCTAAGGAGGATTTAGTTAATGGAAAGGGACTGGTAGTTGAGACCTCAGCTCAACCCATAAATAGAAGGCAAGGAAGCTATGGACGAGGAGACAAAGTTGTCAGCCTGAGGTACCACAATGGACGGTTTCTTCTTGTAGACCCATACTGATATGAGATTGTGTCTGATAGGATAACACACATAGTATGATAGAAGGATGCACAAATGAAAGCTTTGAATGAGATGGTCAGGTCACACTCCTGGAAGTTGTGCACTGACCTGATTATAAATAGATCAATTTAAGATTTTGTAAAGGGGTGTTTTCTTCAGAGGCTGGGGAGTCGAGTGAGTTTCAGGAGTAGGTCTTTGTAATGTTTCAGTTTGTATGCCTGAGGGATTGGATTGTAAATATATGTTATTGAAGATTCCTTTGAATCATTTTTATCAGACTGTCTTCTTAGTTTATACATTGTTTCCATTTTCCTTCTTGTCGGAATGTAATCTCTCTGATTTATGGATCCCTGAGGCGATGGAGGATATGTTGCTATCATGCCCATATTTTATCGTTCATAAGATATTTCATTTTTTCCTTATTATCTGAATGTAGTAGTTGTGATGCATGGATTCCTGAGGCAGTTGAGGATATGCTGTTATCTTTGCCATGTTCATCGTTCATCACTTAGACCCTTTTTTTTTCCTTCTTGTTTGAATGTATTCTCTCTACTTTATGGATCCCTAAGGCGATGGAGGATCTATTGATATCTTTCCCATCTTTCATGGTTCAACAAACATTTTCTATTTTCTTCTTGTTTGGAGGTAGCATCTCTTTGATATATGGATTCTTGAGGCGGTAGAGGATCTATTGTTATCTTGCCCATTTTTCATGGTTCATCACTCAAACATTTTCTGTCTTCTTTCTTATCATAACCACATAAATCCTTTTATCTGGTAGGAGGTTTAAATGCTTTCCTTATTCACGATACTTATGAATCCATATCCCAATGGTCCCGAACTAATTTGTAGTTACTTCTGCTATCTTTTCCTCTCCTTAAAGTCTCACTGATCTACCTACTCAAACCATTTTAATCCTTTTAATTTTATTTTGATGGGTATTGGGCTTATCCTCTTGCAGTCTAAGGGTGACTCTTAGTGCTAACATTAATGACATCATTTTCGGGGATGAACGTGAAGATATCTTCCCTGGGAGAATGACAACAAATAGATCCAGTTTTAGATGGTGAGTTGAAGCTGGACACATTGTTCTGACTACTCATATTTCACCATGGTGACTCCATTGTTCGAAAATCTATTGGTGACTCCACTGGTTTGAAATGGAGAAGATTTTAGCTCAGATTTATGCTTTTTGTTATTTTTCAAAGATAGTTGGTTTCCCTAATCCTGTGCCTAGTAGAGATGAATGGGAAAGTAGCCTTCCTAAATTTCAAGGAGAAGAGTGGAAGGAACTAGCTAAACATTTGCTGGATTATCATGATTTTATTCATCAACTCAATATAATGCACAAATATGTTTAGATAAATATTTTCAGGTATTCATTAGAGGGGATTTCTCGTGATTGGTGTATATATTTCCCGGTTGCAAGTATCAACTCTTTGAAAGAATTTCATGCAACTTTCAATTCCTTTTGTAAAGAATATTTTCTAGCTGAACGTCTTTTTGAGGGATGTTGTAATGATTTTTCCTTTCTCCATAAATATTTTACTAGTCATGAAATCTCGATTTGTGATGAAGCATTTATTGTAGAAGAAAACATTTACCATGAAGATTATGAGGTGTTTAATGATATTCATTATGATAGAAATAACATAGAAACGTCTAACATCATATCAGATGTATTTGTTGTTTTAAATGTTCATGAAGATCAACATCTCTAATTTGAATATTTTGATGACGAAGAGCAAGTGTATTCTGCAGTATATATTTCTCCTGACTATGAAGCTGACATAGATAATAAGCTAGTTAAAAGAACTATGGAAGATTTTTCTCTATTGTTTCCTAGATTTTCAGAATTGAAGGAAGATGTTGTTTGTTTCTCTTATGAAGAAAATGTAGAGGGTATTCCTGTCCTTGAAGAATATGTTTTTGGCATCCCTTCTTATGATGAAGAAGTTGTTTCAAATTCTGACCAAAAACAACCAATTTTTGATGAATATCCTAGTGAAGATGATGAAGAGTAGGTATTTTTCAGGGCTCCTTTGGAACCTTGTAGCATGGTTCCTGTGTATGATAATTATGAACCTGATCATTGGGAGGGCCATGAAGGAGAAAAGGAAGAGCTAAATGTTCAACTCATCTCATGTTCAACACTGGTAAATGAGCAAATATCACCTGGGATTAGCCAACCTACATCAATCCTTTACCCACTTGTACATGCTGAGAACATCAAACAACAAGTAAGCAATGATGAAATGAAGGAGATAATTTCTTACCAGTTTAGCTTGCCTTATTATAAATTTTATGACCTTGTAGGGGAGTACATGGAGTTGCATTTATTCAATATACTTAAGCCTTCAATCTTAATATTACCTTCATCATTGGGAGGTAATATGAATGATGTAATTAATTTGCTGTCACAGTTTTATTGTCTCTTGATGATCAGTGACAGAGTAAATATGTTTTTAGTTAGGAGGTTACTTGAATGGCTCTGGTGGAAGTTTTCTTTCACCTAGCACATTGTAGAAATCAATTAGTTTAGGATGGTACATAAATAAAATCCATCTAGAGCATGTATGTTTGTTTTTATTTTGTAAGTAGAGTAGTTTACATGTCATCATGTTGACCTCGGCAAGATGTATTTGAGCTCGACTCCACAACCCAGCAACTAAGGCACTGCAATTGGGCATTCTTGGCAGCTCACGGGGAGCTTGACATCCCTTGTGGAGCCAATGTTATCACATGAAGTTGTCAAGGGTCACAACAAGTTGTCCAAATATTTTTCTTTCACAGGAAACAATGATGAACACAAGCACAACATTTAGAGAAGTATATTTTGGGTTGAAATCCAAGTGACGATCGAGTTCAATTTTCAACGACTGAGATCCCAAGAACATTTCAAAACAACGACTCACATGTATTCAACATGCCAAAATTGCACAAGGATTAGAGACTATACAAAAGTATCGAAGTAAATCTGAGCCATTAAAGGCTGAGGACACGCGTCGACATATCTCTCACTTCGGGAATTCGACACTCTGGAGGATTGTGAGAGAAAAAAGGAGAAAACTCTTGAAGACTGAACTTCTGAAGTAAATATCATTCATCCAAATCAAGCCACCATGCGTCACCAGATCTCTCACTTAGGGAATTCGACACTTCCAAGGATTGCGCAAGAAAGCAAGAAAGGAATATCACCTGAAGGCTCAAAGCCCAAACTCCCAAAGTAGTTGTGTTCCTTTGATCTCGAATCAACAAGATTCATTGATCTTTGCAGTAGTATCACCTGAAGGCCTGAAGTCCCGAAGTTAACGACAGGCTGCCATGTCAACCAGAAGAATGTTTCTTCAGGATATTTCCAGCCAAGCGTCCTAAAGTCTTGGAGTAAATCTGATCCATTGAAGGCTAAGGACATGCATTGAAATATCTCACACTTCGGGAATTTGGCACTTTGGAGAAGTGTGTGAACAAGCAAAAGAAAAAGGCTTGAAGCCCGAACTCCCGAACTGAATCTCGACTGTCCAAATCAAGAGGCCACACATCACCAAATATCTCACTTCGAAGGATTGCACAAGTCAACAGAAGAAATCTCTCGAAGTTCGAACTCCCGAAGTGAATCTCGATCCTCCAATACAAGAGGAAACATGGCAACATATCTCTTACTCTGAAAATATGGTGCTCCGGAGTATTGTAAGATCTATGCATTGAAAATGCCCGAAGCACAAATTCACAAAGTAGTTGCAAACCGTTGATCTCAAATCAACAAGAACCATTGATCTTTGCAACACAGAGCATGGTCCATTCAAGAGTGGTGCATGGCAGAAAAATTAGGGTTTTCCCAAATTGTAGACTGCAACAATATCGATGACCATGATTCATTGTGGAGAGGCAACATGATCGAACAATAAAATTCTTGAGCGGTCCTGCAATTGAAACCATGGTATAGCAGAAGAGATACGTGGAGGAAGGTGGTGAATTGCAAGCTCAAAAGTGGTGTGGATCCAAACCACCTTTGACGACCCCACAATCACATGCTTATATAATGAGAAATCTAAAAACAACACTTCTCCACCCCCTAAGCATTTAGATGCACCCTGATTCAGAGAAGGATTTAGTTAATGGAAAGGGATTGGTAACTGAAAATTTAGCTCATTACATAAATATAAGGCATGGAAGCTATGACCGAGGAGACATAGCTCTCAGCCCGAGGTACCACGATGGAAATTTTATTCTTGCAGACCCATACTGATCTGATCTTGTGTCTGACAGGAGAACAAACACACAATATGATAGAAGGATGCACAAACAAAATATTTCAATGAGATGGTCAGGTCACACTCCTAGCAGTTGTGGACTGATCTGATTATAAATAGATCAATTTAAGATTTTGTAAAGGGGAGTGTTCTTCAGAGGCCAGGGAGACGAGTGAATTTCAGGAGCAGGGCTCTGTAATTTTTCAGTTTATATGCCTGAGGGCTTGGATTGTAAATATATGTTATTGAAGATTCCTTTGAATCATTTTTATCAGACCGTCTTCTTAGTTTATACGTTGTTTCTATTTTCCTTCTTTTTTGAATATAATCTCTCTGATTTATGGATTGCAGAGGTGATGGAGGATCTGTTGCTATCATGCCCATATTTCATGGTTCATTAGATATTTCCTTTTTTCCTTATTTTCTGAATGTAGTAGCTATGATTCATGGATTTCTGAGGCGATGGAGGATATGTTGTTATCTTTCCCATTTTCATCGTTCATCACTGAGACCCTTCTGTTTTCCTTCTTGTCTGAATGTAATCTCTATGCTTTATGGATCCCTGAGGTGATGGAGGATTTGTTTCTATCTTTCCCATCTTTCATGGTTCAACAGACATTTTTTGTTTTCTTCTTGTCTGGATGTAGCATCTATCTGATCTATGGATTTCTGAGGTGGTAGAGGATCTGTTGTTATATTTCCCATTTTTCATGGATCTTCACTCATACATTTTCTGTCTTCTTTCTTCTCATCACCACATAAATCCTTTTGTCTGGTAGGCAGTTTAAATGCCTTCCTTATTCATGATACATATGAATCCATATCCTAATGGTCTCGAACTGATCTGCAATTACTTCTACTATCTTTTCCTCTCCCTATAGTCTCATTGATCCACCTACTCAAACCATTTTAATCCTTTTACTTTTATTTTGATGGGTACTGGGATTATCCTCTTGCGGTGTGAGGGTGACTCTCAGTCATATAATAGATCCAAAGGGTTTATTTCCACTTGGAGATGGAAAATTCTGTTGATACACACTTTTAGTAGGAAGGCTCATCTTAGAGCCTTTACCATGGTTCCTAAACCTTGAAGGTTTAAACCCCTTCTTCTTGAATCCCAATTTTGTTTCCTTTTTCCAATCTTTATGAGGCTCTTCCCTATTCTTAAATTTCTCATAGAAATACCTTGCCTTCCTAATGGTGTCTTATAGAGTCTTGGGTTCATCAAACTCAATTATGTCTCAATAGGTTTGAGGCAACCCACTAATGAATCATTGTACCTTCACCTTTTCATCCTTGATGTAAGGAACATACCTCAACAACTCAAGGGATTTTTTGACATATTCATTAATGGTGAGTTGTCCAAGTTTGAGTTCATAGAATTCCTTAGTCCTTTCATCATAGTACCTTTTAGATAGGTACTTTTTCTTAAAATACTTTTCAAATTGTTTCCATGACAACTCCTTCTCATGAATTCCTTTTACATTTCTAAGGTCTATTGGAGCAAAATATTTTGGGAGCAAAATGCAGCAAACAAGGCATATTGGACCAGTAAGGAGAGCACACCATAATTTAAGGAAAAGTAGCACGCGCAACAGGATTTGTGGAAATCCAACGTAGATGTGGAAAAACCTATCCATGTTAGGGTTAGGGTTTTGAAATTCATTGTAAGGGTTTTTAACCCATTTTTGTAGTATAAATAGTAGAGGTCTAAGGTAGACTGAGGTATCTAATATTTGTTATATCTCTTGGAGAGAACTATTTTGGAGTCCTTATTGAGTTGAAGTCTGTTTTGAGAGTTATGGAGCTAAGATGGAGTTAATATGGAGATTTAGTTGAGGGTTAGGTTGCAATATTTGGAGCTTGGTGTGACACTGGGTCACCTCACTACTCTCTATTATCCTATGATGGAATGCGCACAACACCATTTTGATGAATAAGAAAAAAGAAGAAGATATTTGTGGACGTAGCACCAAGGGGGTCAACCATAATAAAACGTTGTGTGCAATGTGTCTGAATGTATTTACTATTTATTTAGTTATGATTGAATGGTTAGATAGATGAATGAATGGTTTTACTTATAGCGTGCACTAGAATAGATATGAAAAATGAATTTTATGAATGAATTAATGAATGGATCTGATGAATACTATAATATAATGCATCTTTAGGTAGAAATAGATGTAAGAAGAACATCCCCAATATCTTCCATTGTTGGAGACACCTGTGTCCTGCAGTCACCCATAAACCATCTCAAGTGAGACTATGCTTTTCACTCTGTGCATGGTGTAGCCTTCTAGATTATCAGAAGGGCCAATGGTGAAAAGGGTTTTGTTGAAGTCAGGTAGAACCCGGGTCAACCCATACATCCAAAAAATGGTTCAGTTGATGGATACAACTCAGAAGGATATCCAAGAAGGGGTTTGGTGAAGAAGATGCAGTGGAAGAAAGGGATGGTCAAGCCATGGAATCCTAGAAAGAAATATATTGAAAATTGGTTGGAGACAAATCAGTTGGAGTTGTTATCACTCCAGGAGTCCTTCTAGGTTGTAGTTCGAAGAAGCCTAGTAACTTAAAGCATGTTTTGGTTTTCTGTGTATGTTGGATCAATTGGGATAACTAAACAATTGATTCACACTCAAGACACTTAAATATATATAACCAGATGAGACAATTCTTTCAAAAGTCAATAATCAGATAAGTAACTGAAATCGTGGGTGAAGAAAGACTATATTTATCAACCATAACACATATGTGATGGGTTGAATAAAGATATCACAGATTTCTATTAAATCAATGTTTATGAGTTGACCAATGAGATGACAGTGATTTGCAACTAGGCAAACTTAGATAACAATAATCATCCAGAATACAGGAAAAGATATAAGATGGCAATCTGACATTAATAGTGAAAGAAACTTGTGATTTGTATTATATGCAAAAGGTCTAGTAAAAAAACAACATGGTCTAGTCTTCATACTCCAACCCCTTTCTCCTTCAAAATTCATAGGCTTTATAGAATTTACAAAGTGAGTTCAAGATCCTATTAAAGAGGATCTGAAATGCTAAAGATAGAACAAAGTCAAAAATAGTTTTTAAAACATAAGATTAGATCCAAACTTAAAGGAATCAAATCTTAATCATAATCTACGATCTTCAACATCTTTGACACCTTCAACAATCTTTGACATGCTCAACAACCATCAAGGTGATGACAAAGCACTTGAAATCTTCCTTTGACAGGTGGGAAATATCTTGACCAAAATAGAAAATCTCTTCAACCTTTATTTCCTTTGTATCGGCTTCAAAAACTTAAAAGAGAGAGTGATATCTATCCCTTTTAATTTTATTATTCATTTAGAACCTTGCTGAAATGGTTTGAAAGAAAAAATATTTGGTGAGCAAAAAAACTGGCATTCTTCCTGTGTCTGTGTTTTCGGTGGCTTATAGGCCTGAAACAGAGTAGGTTTAGCTGTCGAAAGTGGAGCTTTCAACAGCTAACAATGTATTTTGAGACCTGGCTAAGCTGTCGAAAGTGCAGGTATAGCAATTATTCCCAACATTGGAACAATGAAAGTCCTTCAGTCTATCTGTTGTTTTAAGACTTCTCTAGCAGGAATATTTTTTCTTTGAAACACCCATGGCATTGCCCAAGACTAGGTTGCAATAGTTGAATCTTCTTTTCAACCAAAAGTAAATGCACCAGAAAGAATTGTTGGTTGATTTAAATCAAAATTGAATGTTGGCTGTGCAGTATCTCCAATGACAGGTAATTGCTAATCATCTTTATCATCTTTCATCCAATAAATTTCAAGAAACATTTACTGCCTTCTCATAGATTTATGGTTTCTCGTTTATATTGAGTTTCCATGCTTTGTCTCTTTCAAGATCTATCCCACTAGAAACTTGAAACTATTAGTTAATCTTTATCTTCTGAGTTTTCTGGAAGTCTGATCTTCAATCTTCTAGCACTTTCATCTCATATACTGTTTTCCTTTTGCAAAGCTTGAGGTGGAAATGTTTTTTCCTTCTGAGAAAAAGGTATGATCCCTTCACATTTACCCATAGATGAAGTAACTAAAACAAGCAGCCTGGAAGACAGAGTAATATCTATCCTGCTTGGAATAATTTTCTAACAAATCTCTCATTGATAACTTCACAAGTTTTCTTGTGTGCCCAGTTTGATTTCTAGTCTACCTGTACAACTAACAGCAGGGAAAATGAATATAACATGCACATTTCTAAATTATCTTAGCACAGAACTGCAAACAATGTTGGGCCTCTTTTATACATTGAAGCATTTAATAGACATGGTGTTCCAATATAAAACTTATAAACAAAACCAGTCATGAATAACAAAGATAAACATAGGGAATTTGTAAATTGTAGCTACAGTGCAGAAAGGATAATAAGATGCTTTCTCTAGGCTACATCAAGGCCGACATACAAGGCCATAGATATAAGAAGCTTCATTTCTTTCTACATGCACTTGCTCGAATCTCCTCATCCATCTCTACTGCAGGATCGTCCCCCATGGGCTGTCTTCAACTCCATCTTATGGTTTAAGAAATTGTTGAGCACATCTAAGTGCCATGCAAAACCATGCTTCCTCTAGTGTTCTTAGGAAACCTAAATGTAGCTCCTCCATCGATAGATATTTCATCACAAAGATCAATCCCTCCAACAAAACTCACGATCCTCTTTTTCTTTGATTCACCTCCGGGAAGGAAGTTATCAAAACCAATGATCTTTTGATGATGAGTGAACATCATTGAGATCTGCAAGTCCTTTGAGACTATAGTTTTCATTTTTCTGGTGTTGAAGAACTCTCTGATGCATGATTTCCTTCTTATGCTTAGCTACTCCTCGTAACCTTTCTTGCATGTGGCCTAGTGCCTTTAGAAAAAGATGTAGGGGACATATCCCTCACTTCTCAGGAGTTTAGATATTTCCATTTTTAAATACGCTAAGAAATAAGATAAAAACTTAATAACAAAAGGGGAGGGAAAGGCTTGGCATTTTGTGTATTGACTCGTGGCTTTGATATGTTGCGTGGCATGTGGAATCGGTGCTTGGGTGTCGACTTGTGACTTTGAATTTAGACTTAGCATGAGAGTTAGGCTTGTAATTTAACTCATGGATTGACTCATAGCTTGGCTATGACTCGTGGCTAGCATGTGGGCTTTCCAAAATTTTGTTTTAAAAACCATGAGACCCTAGAGGCTAGGTTTGATTTGATTTGAAACAAAACGCAGACTTAGTCATAAGAATTAGGCATGTAGTTTTCGTGTGATATGGATTAGGTTTTAGAATCACTTCGAGCACCCACCACTTTATAAAAAAATGCACATTATTGTTTGACAGTATAAAAGACAAAAAAACTAAATTTCTAGGCAATACTAACCGGATTTTGGAATGTAGGTCAGAAGATACTATGGACAAAAAATGAGCAAAGAGATCTAGATGAAGGATTCATTTTTAAGAAAAGGCTTATGACATAAGGCAAAATGAGCAAATAGTTTAGACAATTTTATCAGAAATGAATAAAGTGCCTTAAAATTTACAAAACTATTTGAGGAGATAACAGGAGTTCACGTAGAAATATAATAAGAGTTCCAGGTATACACTAGGCCAGTACCTGTAGAGGTACGTGTTCACTGATTTACATGAAGCATATTTTTGTTATTTTTCAGATTTATTACATGAGTGGATATTGAGGTTGAAATATACCCATTTGACTAATTGGATTAGACTATTAGTGTGGACTGTTGAAAATATCGCGTGGTTGGAAAGAGTTAATAAACAATTAATGTGTGAAGTGGATTTCTGGTTAGATAACATTACTACGTGGTTTATCACTGAGTTTGAAGTAGATACAATGAATTCATATACTGTTGTAGAGACAGATTTCTTGATGGGACCCAAGGGGAGGTAAATTAGGTCTCTTTACATGTTGATCAAGATCTTATTACATGATAAAGGTGTGATGACCATGGAATAAAAAAACTAGATCACTCTACGTGAATGGGGGAGTTGGGGGAATAACTAAGTAAGATCTAAGAAACAGAGAAGGCTCTGGAGAGTAGACAGAAGAAGGAAGCAATGGAGCCCATCATGATGAATGATGGACATACCATGGAAATAATAAAGAGTGCAGGTGTGACGTGCAACGAATGACCATACTAGTATAAGATGAATATAAATAAGAGGGATTTAGTAGAGCGAGAGGGATTGGAAAAGAGGGATTGTACAATGATGAGGAAGAGGTAGAGGATATTTGTTCCATGGGGTAGATCGAGGATATCTTGCACACCACATATGAGAGGAAAACCAGAGGTCATAGGTCCAACACAAAAGAAGGCTCTCCATTCCATATCTGAATTAGTGTGGAACCCACAAACCCATGTGCAACTAATGCAATTGAAGAAGAAAAAATGGTTAACCAACATGTGATTAGTGGTAGAATAATTTTTACATGACATGGGTCCAGTAGTAAAAGTGTAAGTTCAACAAGTAGAAGTCAAGTATCTACACCACACGTAAGTGGTAGTTAAACAAATTTCACAATGGAAAGATAGTATCCAATTATAATGTTACCAGAGTTCCAAGGGGAAGGGTCAAATGATCCAAAAAAAAAAAATTATTCATCTGTGAGAAGATATGGGTAGAAAAGAAGATTACATATGAGGATATGAAGGTTGCGTAGCTGGAAATCATTCAGAGAGAACGCATTATATTGGTACATGGGTATCTCAACAAATAATCCAACGAGAACACCTACAACTGTAGCGGATGTGAAGAGACAATTAATAAATGAATTTCAGAAGCCAAGTTCAGAAGACCAGTTTATGAATGAAATGATAGAGATCAAGGAAAAACCAGGAGAATCATCCTCAGAAGTGGACCAAACATTCAAGAGGCTAAAAGGTAACTTAAAGTACACTATTACAGATACACAACATAGACATTTGTTTGTTAATTCTTTGTTGCCAGACTTGAAGTATCTTTTGAGACAACAAAAATTCCAAAGTCAGGGTGAGGCTCTCTAGGAAACCTTTTAGCTAGAGGAAAACTAGTACAAGCATATAAATCCAACTGTGGAAGAGTTGAAGAAAGATCTGAAGAAATTAACATTCCAGTTGAATCAAAACAAAGGAAAGGAGAAAAGAGAATATGTATAGTGTACAATGTGTAGGAAAAAAGGTCATCACAAGAATGAGTCTCTATTATTTTCATAGTATATTAGAGTGGGAATGCCAAACCTTTTAGCTTCAGGAGAACCACGGTATGAGATTTTCAAAACACATGGGCATGATCCCTATCACTTCCCCCTAATGCAGAAGTACCAAACAATACCGAAGAGTACATTTTGTAACTTTTGTAAGTCGGCTGGACATTGTTGTTGGGAAATTATACCCTACGGACTAACAAGCTAGGGCTTAAACTTGCATGCAGGTCATGACCCTTAAGAAATTAATTTTAACCTTCTACCCCAAATCTAAAACCCCTTTTTCACATGCAAACATGGACAGAACCAACTAACCTTTTTATCGACGCTTGATGTAGATCCTTCGTTGCGCTTTTATCTTTTTGCTTCTACTACTCCTTCCAAAGACAATCCTACAATCAAGACAAAAACACTACGCATGCATGCTATTGTTCTACTAGAGGGTTAGAGATTAAGCATAAATCAAATAAAATATATAAGATTCATACATTGGGACGGGAAAATTATTCTTTATTAATCTCAAGATGAATCAACTTACAATGATGATAGAGATCGGCCACCATTCCTCGATCCTAATCCTGGGCTCCTCCTCTTCCTTGTCCTCCAACTACTTTGCTTGAATTCTGTTTAGGCTTAAGAAAATGCTAAAGGGTTGGGACAAATAGATTCGACAATTGGGCAGAGTTTCTTTGCTATCTTTTTCCTCCTTTGAATAGTACCCCTACCCCTTCTTTTATAGGCTATAAGGAGCTAGGGTTTTAGATGAACTCTTGGCCATGCATGGCTGGGAGTTCCAGTTAACTGACCCAAAGCTTTTCGTTCCATCGGAAACTTTCCTGATTTTTTGCTTTGTTAGGTAAATGCGGGCTGTGGTGGGCCAGCCAGCGTTCCAACGCGTGCAGTATAAGGCCTGCCAACGTTCCAACGCGCCCAGTGATAGGTTAGGGTGCGGGTTACTTAATTTAGAAGGTTTTTGAAGAGTCTGTTCAGCATGGCTTTGGCAATGAAGGGCAATGAGTTGGCCTAATGCCAGGTAAGCATGGATGGTGCAATTTAGGGTT
>SNQJ01S0071947.1:55541-66909 GCA_010110895.2 Picea sitchensis | reverse complement strand
GTAACTGGACTTCTACACTCCCTTATGACAGACTCCAATGTTTGGTTTGAGTGGCCTTGGAGAATTTACTCTCCAACCTATTCCAAGGCCCTAGTCCTGAGCTAGTGTATGTACCCTACAAACAAAAAGTCTAATCATTTTTAGTTAGCGTTTCTTTTAATGGGATTTTTAAGTCACAAGGTATGATTGTGAAACTGATGGTGTGTAAAGACTCAAAGAAAAAATGAACAAGAAATTCTTGGAAACAAAAACTTTTACAAACAATGCAAAAACCATCAACTTTTCAACAAGAAAGACTTCTTTTCTTTTCGACTTTCCTAAGATTTCATGCAGCAAACAACAAGTAATTTCACTCCAATCTGCGAGCTACTTATACTCTAAATGCAGTGCAAAAACTTATGAAATGAGACTTCTTCCTAGCTACTGATGCAACAACACAATCCTCAATCCAAGAAGAAAATGACAAAGATAATTTTTTTTATTTATTTAATTGCAAAATGACGCTATAAAGGGAAAATGACGACAAGCAAAAAACCAAGAAAACCAAATAAAGCTCTGGCTTAAAGCGCAGATCGCAACGAACCAGAGCAAAGATGCACCAAAGCAATCAAGAAAGAACCGATTCCAACACTTGTCTAAAAACCATGAAACAAATTTTTTTCTTTTGTCTTTTCTATCAAAACATCAACTAATAAAAACACAAGCTAAGGATCAGAGGCCCTAACCTGCTGAATGTGCAGCCCCAAACTCAAACCCCTGAGAGGAACACTTCTCACCACAAGAGGGGATGACTGCCTTACCCAGGCTGAAAAGCAACCAATCAAGCCCGCGACTGCCACTGAAACATCACGCGTGCAAACGCGTGCTGAGCTCTAACAACATGCGGGTACCTGCGGGCTAAGCTTAAACAGGCCGCGGGTCTGTGTAAGAGTTAAGACAAAACCACCACAGGCAGCCCAAACCTGAAAAAGGCCTCTGGTACTGACAACCAGAGTCTCTTAAAGGCCTGAATGCTTCTAATTTAATAGAAAAGGAAAATAAAATGCAAAGAATCAAACACAATAAAGCGGACTGAAAACAAGACAGTAAACCAACAAAATCCAGACAGGATCCAGAAAGCCCCCTGAGAAGGTACACTTCTGACAGGGAAGAGGAGACTGCCTCTCTAACTTTCTGAACACTACACGCTATTGAAACCTCTGCAGCAGGCGTTCAAATGCGGGCTACAGAAGGTTAGGGCGCGGTTTACACGTGGGCAGGCCTTCTGCAGGCCGCGTGTACCTCTGTGTGTCCCGATAATGAGTGTCAAGCAACAGTCAAGGAAAAACTGGTATTGATAACCAGGTTCCCTGCTAGCTTTTGACCTAACAGAAAACAAAAACAACAAAGAAACAGAAACTTTATTCCTTTAAACTACCCAAAAACCTCTCTGAAATCCGGAAACCCTAAGAGTAAAATTTCCCTAGCGGAGTCGCCAATTCTGTTGTTGGGAAATTATACCCTACGGACTAACAAGCTAGGGCTTAAACTTGCATGCAGATCATGACCCTTAAGAAATTACTTTTAACCTTCTACCCCAAATCTAAAACCCCTTTTTCACATGCAAACATGGACATAACCAACTAACCTTTTTATCGACGCTTGATGTAGATCCTCCGTTGCGCTTTTATCTTCTTGCTTTTGCTGCTCCTTCCAAAGACAATCCTACAATCAAGACAAAAACACTACGCATGCATGCCATTGTTATACTAGAGGGTTAGAGATTAAGCATAAATCAAATAAAATATATAAGATTCATACATTGGGACGGGAAAAGTATTCTTTATTAATCTCAAGATGAATCAAGTTACAGTGATGATAGAGATCGACCATCGTTCCTCGATCCTGATCCTGGGCTCCTCCTCTTCCTTTTCCTCCAACTTCTTTGCTTGAATTTTGTTTAGGCTTAAGAAAATGCTAAAGGGTTGGGACAAATAGATTCGGCAATTGGGCAGAGTTTCTTTGCTATCTTTTTCCTCCTTTGAATAGTACCCCTACCCCTTCTTTTATAGGCTATAAGGAGCTAGGGTTTTAGACAAACTCTCGGCCATGCCTGGCTGAGAGTTCCAGTTAACTGACCCAAAGCTTTTCGTTCCATCGGAAACTTTCCTGATTTTTTTCTTTGTTAGGTAAACGCGGGCTGTGGTGGGCCAACCAACATTCCAATGCATGCAGTATAAGGCCTGCCAGCATTCCAACACGCCCAGTGATAGGTTAGGGCGCGGGTTACTTAATTTAGGAGGTTTTTGAAGAGTCTGTTCAGCATGGCTTTGGCAATGAAGGGCAATGAGTTGGCCTGATGCCAGGTAAGAATGGATGGTGCAATTTAGGGTTATAACAGACATGAAGACAAGGACTGTAGAACCTTGGAGATAATGAAAGAAAGGATTGTAGATACATATAGGGTGCAGGATGAACATGTAACAGGACAATCTGCATAGAAACCACAATATAATCCCGCACAATAGTTTTCAACATAACCATAGTATAATTTGTAGTAGTTTCAAGGGAAACAACAATATAATCCTGATTGAGCACAAAACCACAATAATACAAAACTGTGCAACCAGAGTACAATCAAGGACTGTAGTATAACACACTGCATAGAGATAATCAAGGAAACATAGGAGGCTTGAGAGGAGGAGGTCGTGGAGGAAGAGGCTTTGGTGGAGGTAGAGAACCAATTTTTTGTCACAAATATAAGAAAATAGGGCACTATGCAAGAGACTTCCCACAACCACCTACGACATGTATGTAATGTCAGATAGTAGAACATGAAACAAAATTATGTCCTACACTTTTGATAAATATATAGGACAAGAGGAACTAGACTAATCATAACATACAATGGATCAGGGTATAAAATAGAGAAGAAGACGAAAATAAGATTAACATAGTGACTAGAGGTGGAGCTAAGACATGAGAAGATGCAACCAAGAAGGATCAGGACCAGTACCAATGGGTCACGGAGAATACAATGCCTGAACAGAAGTTTGATGCACGCAAAGAGAAATAGATATTCAAGGAAGTTATATAGGATATATTAAAGGAAAACATTGTGTCCACTTTAGGAATGAGACCAGTAGATGAGATACCAGTCTATGACATGCCTTCATTATTTTATCAGAATAATCAAGAGTAGTCTTCAGAACAAGTAAGTAACTTAAGAAACTTTTTGGGAGTTTGTGTCAAATTGCTGAGTGATAAAAATTACTTACAACTATTTCAAAATTTGTTAGAAAAAAGTAATCTTGGGGAAGAAGGGGTAAAAAGAGTAAATCATGTCTGAAAGAAGACAAGAACTAGTATGGAATTCAGATTGAATGCCAACATAGGAGATTTCAATATGGGGAATATTATACTAGACTTAGGGTCTTAAGTCAATGTTCTACCAAATAAAACTTTGGAAGCTATGAGAGAACCTCAACTAGGGTATTCACCTATTCATTTGAAATTGGAAAATCAGCACAGAGTAGTGCCTATTAGTAGGTTGAAGGGGATTTTAGTAGATCTAGATGGTGTGTGTACCATGGTTGATTTTGAAGTCATTGACATAGTGGACAATACTTCACCATATCCAACACTGTTGGGCCTGGATTGGGCCTTTGATAACCATGCTATTATCAATTTGAAGACAAGGAAAATGATACAAATTTATTGCACCATTGGATCCCTTAGAAGGAGGCAGGTATGTGGAACCTACGATGGATAATATTCTTACTGAAGATGTAAATAATCTATACATAACTACCACACGCGAAGAGTATTATATCAACCCAATTGTAGATGGAATGCTCAGTTGGAGGAGTATTAACTTTTTTGCTTCAGACTTTGACACATGATTGGAAAATTCACAACAATGACTACATGAATTATCCACCAGGAGGTGTGCCAGAATGACACGCGTGCTGAGATGGGTTGGTAAAGAGGTAAGAGAACCTCCTAATTTTTATGGATTGAGTGATTTAGAATAAGTTTTGATGAAGTATGAGGTAGATGTTATGGAAAATCAGATATTACCAGCATTAGATATTGCTTTAAAAGGTAGACCTGCAAGATGGTGGGGTATGTTAAACCCTATATTTCATAGGATCACCTGGTGATTAGAATATCTTCCTCTAGTTGTATTGTATTGTAAATGATATTTTATTCTGCAAATGATTTACAAAAGAAAAAGAAAAAGAAAAAGAAAAGAAAAAGAAAAAGAGAAAGAAAAGAAAAAGAAAAAGAAAAAGAAAAGAAAAGAAAAGAAAGAATAAAAAATATAAAAAATCAAAAGAGGGTATAAAAAAAAAAGAGAAAATATAAAACCTCATGAAATAAGCTTAGTTTGATTCATAATGTATAATCATGATCAAACCTTTTAAATTTATGTTGATAGGATAGTGAATAAATTTGTCCAAACAGTCTAATCTTGGCCAAATTAGACAGGTTAGTCAATAAATCTGGCCAAACAATCTAAAATTGGCCAAATATATTAGGTTAGAGTAATTATTAATCCAACAGTCTAAGCTAGATTAATGGGTTAGTTGATTAGACTAGGAATTAGGTTAGCATGGTTTATTTCAATAAATATTTGCAAAAAGATTGATTAAATACGTTGTATTTGAGTTAATTTGATGTGTTTACATTAGCAAATGACCCCTTGGTGAAAAAATAAAGAAGGGGGAGCTAGTGCTATCCACAACATGTTTTTTATCCTAAGTTCTATTGGGATATGATATTTTGTCATTATGCGACTAAAAGGCGCACAATTTCCAACGGTTGATTGAGCATTGCCCAAATCAATGACCGACAATGATTTTTGGACCCCCCTGACCTTTATGCCTTTAATGATTGTGGGGGGTGGGGGCTAGGTAAAGTGGTTTTCCCAAGGTGGGCCCTACACGGTCGACAGAGAATATCGGACCCCCCGACCTTTATGCCTTTAATGATTGTGGGGGGTGGGGGCTAGGTAAAGTGGTTTTCCCCTGCGGGGCTCCCCACTCCAGGTGTCATCATTCCCTACATCTACCGACTCTCTTTTAATTCCACTTACCATCTACCCCACCCTTTGGAATACTGCCAAACCACCTCACCCAATACCACCCACCTCACTTTGCCATCGTACCCCACTACCCTGTCACACGTCACAATCATCTACCCGTTGGCCAATCAATGCCATCCATGTCACACTCATCTACCCGTTGGGTAATCAATGCTATCCCTCCTGACCGTTATTTGCCCAGTCACCACCCGTGCTATAACGGATACCCCCCTGCATCGTTTGACCCTGTTTCTTCACCATTTCCATACTATTCATTTGACCTTGTCTGCCTCCTTTCATACGGTTAGTGGTATCCTGTTTCATCAAAATTTTGACGGCGTACTGATGCACTGTCTTGAAAAAGATGAAGCAAAAAAAGTCTTGCTAGAGTTACATGCAGGGGAAGCTGGTGGTCATTTTGGTGGTGACACCACTGCTCATAAGGTTTTAAGAGCCGGTTATTACTAGCCCACACTTTTTAGAGACACCCATGCTTTGTGTCGTAAATGTATCATTTGTCAGAAAGCATCAGGGCAGTTACAAAAACCAGCCTTTCCTTTGCAGCCCGTTTCAGTAGATTCTCCTTTTCAGCAACGGGGCTTTGATATCATAGGTCCAATCAACCCCCCGTCCTCGCAACAACACAAGTTTATTATGACAGCCACAGATTACTTTACCCGATGGTCTGAAGCTGCCGCGTTAAGAACTGTCAACACCAGTCAGGTAATTGCCTTTCTAAATTCGAATATTATCACTCGTTTTGGTATCCCTGACTGTTTAGTATTTGATAATGCTTCTTACTTTTCTTCTCTTCAGATGAGCGAGTTCTCTTTGTAAAAAGGAATTAAATTGAAGTATTATGCTAGTTATTACCCCCAGGGAAACGGATTGGCAGAATCGACAAACAAGAACTTGATTAAAATCATCAAGAGAACGGTGGTTGAAAATCACAAGAATTGGCACAATGCACTACTAAACGCATTGTGGGATGATAGGGTAACACCAAAAGCTGCTATAGGTAACTCCCCCTTTTTTCTCGTTTATGGCAGAGAAGCAATTTTTCCACCTCACATTCTTCTTCCTTCGCTACAGTTGTCACAGAAAGTCCAAGAAGAAGATTGTCCCCCTTTGGAAAACCGAATTAACGCTTTGATGAAGATATAAGAAGTAAGAGCCCAAGCTAAACGTAAGTTAGATCAACATCAACTATTGGTTAAAAGCTGGTTCAATTCTAACTCTACTTCTGATAGGAATTTTGAAGTAGGTGATCTCGTCCTGAAATGGGACAAAACGCATGAGGGAAAGGGAGAGCACACTAAATTTCAAAACTTATGGCTTGGACCGTTTTTAATTGCTGAAAAGTTGGGTCCCAGTTCTTTTTGATTGCAAAATATTGAAGGGCAGCTTGACACCTATCCGATGAATGGCCAAGCCATGAAAAGATACTTTGCTTGATGACAACCTCTTGTATATTATGTACATATTTTTCTTTTGCTTGCTTTTTCGTTTTCTTTTTTGTTTTTGATTTTTTCTTTTGAATTTATCAGTTTGTGTTTTCTTTGAAATACACATACCTGTGTACTGAGATGTGCAGACAAAGACAATAGAAAATTCCTTCGCTGAAATAACTGCTAAGAAAATTTGTATAAACATCAATGGTATATTTATGAAATTTATATCTATGTTGGAACAGTCTGTTGTTTGAAAGAAGATGACTGATTTCGATCTCTGAGTAAAGCTTGTCATGATCATCTATTATCTTTTTACGCTGTCCCTATTCCTTAAAGGAATGACTCAGAAGATGTCTCCCTATCTTAGAAAGTTGTTTTTGTAAATGAAACATCTCTAGATCTAAATAAAGGACAGTTCAAAAAAAAATTCTGATGAGTTAAAATATCATGATTTTTAGTGTCACCCCGCTCGACTATATATCTTCGAAAAACAAAACAAAATAAATTATTAATAGAGCTGTGGGAAGTGCTTGTAAACTCGCTGGGATGCTAAACAGGTCTGCTAGCAGTGGGTAAATGCATGCATGACACCAAGACAACTTCGTCGGGGTACTGAACAGGCCCGCTGGCAGTGAAGCAATGTCGGGTATATGAAAATTTGCAAATAAGAATCCTCTTTAATGTCCTTTATTCTGATCTAGAAATTCTTGGCAGGATACAGATGTCAGAGTGGGTTAAATGGCAACCCTGTCGAGGCTATGAACGCCTGCTAGAAGTAGTGGCTCTGTCAACAGTATTGGAGATTTTATCTTTAATATCATGACTCACTGATCTTAAGACTGTTATCTGTTTTCATTTTTAAAACATTGTTGGAAGAGTTGGTTAATGATGATGTTTATACAATTTTCTGGTTGTTGCTTTTAAGTTGGAATTATCTTTGCTGTCCTAATCTGAATTTTTTCTTTTGGTAGAGATAACTGCTTCTACCAGTGTGTCGCCATTGTTGGTAGACAATTCACATATTTCCATTATCCTATAAGCTGCCTACACCAATGTTTTGCAAACATTTATTTTTCGTCGCAATTCTCAAATAAACGACACTTTTATTCTTTGCGCCATTTGCACACTTACTTTTGTTTTGTTTTCACAGCTGTAAGCGTGAAAACTTGGTCTTTCGAAGTCACATCAAAATCAGTATTGAATTTTCGTTATCATTCTTGTCGATATGTCCATTGCATTTATATTTCACTTATCACTATGCAGTTTGCAAAACCCTTTTCGATCTGTACTCATTGGAGATTCTTTGACTGATTATGTAATTTCGTTTCATTAAATTACGATGCATTGGCAGTTGGATTTACATGTTATTTGATCAAATTAATTTTCACATTGGCTTCGTAAAAGCATTGGTATTATGGTTTAAACCCTTGGTGTAAATCGTTCTATACACCGCATGTCGCATGGTTAAACACTTGGAATTGGTTTCGATTTGTATGTTTGGTTTTAAAACTATGGTATAACCATTGCTTGCGCAAATGATTAATACACTTACCATTGGTTTCATTGGTCCAGAAAATGACATAATTGATAAACTATACAATGGTGGGTTGAACAACTATAAGTGCCGACGGTTGTACCATTGGCAATAACTATTATGCATGGCCAACAAATAATCTCCACCACCTTCCCACGATGTCATTAATGCCTATCCCTTATTCCTGTTTCACCTCTGCTAGCATCGGGAAACCCTTCGTGCACTCTGCTCCTGTGTATGCTATGATTCAAACCCTGGACTTACCATGTGCTCTTCTCCATGGCACCAGTGGTGCGAATTGAACCGAACGGTAGCCAAGCCTTGTTGTTGTTCGACAATGCCCAGAAAGACTTAGAGGATAGCGGTTGGCTCACCTTTGTACAACGATTCGAGGGTTTTAATCTATTTTTTGTACAACAGTTCACCCTAAGTTTTGATGGCTGTAGAGCCAAGGTGGGTGACATTCAGTTGGAAATCAGTGAAGAGTTTATTAGCTCTACCACTGGGTTACCGTCCACGGGCCAATGTTGGCTCAAAAATTCTAAAGTGGAGGAGATGCCATGGCCACTACTGTTCGTCTCAAGAAAGGTCACATATTGTGACAGAGGTATGCCCATCTCCACACTTAAACCACAATGACATGATATTTTGATGGTGGTCAAACAATTCATGACCTGTGAGGGTTGATATGGACTCGTTTTTCTTTATCACCTTCGACTGTTAATGAATTTTATGGGGTATCCATTAAATATGCCTTTCTACTTCCAGCGTAGCCTATACAAAATGTCAAAAAGGTTTAAAAGGGAGAAGGTCGATAGTAGCCTGTTCCACCATGGCCTAATCAGACTCATCGTTGTTCATCACTTAAGTCTCCACGGTGATAGCTGGCGACATTTTATCTCTCGAAATGGCTTTGATGATACAGACCCTGTCCAAATCGACAAGCTTGTGATTAATGAAGCTAAGGTCGGGCCACCCATACCCTTCCGTGTCCTGCTGCCCTCTCCTGAACCCTTGGTCGATCCTGATATTGACTTACCCGACGTTATGACTGAGAAGGCTGAGGCTATAAAAAAGCTCGTGAGAAAAAAGGTTAGAGGTAACTCTACTGTTGATGGAAAAGGTAAAAAGAATGCTCGGCTTATCTCGAGAATGGCTAGGAATAAACCTAAACCTAGTGCTGAGCAGAAGCCCATAGTCCTCAGTGAAGACTCAGACTCTGACATAGAACACTTCCTAGCTAGTGAGTACCCTTACTCACAGGGTCTATGCTCTGAACCACCCTATGACTTCGTTTCTAATCTCCCCCCTTGCCTAAGGAACAATCCCAGTTACCCAGGGATCAAGCTACCTAAGGAAACCCTCGGAAATTTAACCAAACCCTCACCTGCTTTTTCGAAGCCTGGATAGTCATCATGTGACCAATGTGATGCGTGGTTGGAATGATACTATATAGACTTTCCCTTATTACAGTCGAAGATCCAAGCATTGGAAAACCAAGTTGCAGTGTTGACTAGCCAAACGAACAAGCTTCAAGCAACTAATAGGAAGCAGAAAACTACTGGTTCCATCATTTTCAGGAATGTTGAATCGGCCACAGCCGTTGTCAACTCCAAAATGTCATGAACAAGATGTCTGCTCGTCATCCAGGTATGAATTCCGATATCATTTTCGTTTTTGAATTCCTCGAATTAATATAATGATGTGAGTTTGGTTTTCAAATAGCTCTATCTATCATTTTAAATGGCTCTGTCATAATGTCGTTCATCCTGTACATTGTTTTCGCTTTGCTAAAATTGAATGAGGTTGTGGTTTGGTTAAATGATTCGGTCATACCCAGTTTAGCCTTTGATAGGTTTTCATTAGATTTGATTCATTTGTCTGTTGAGTTAACGAAATCAATTGTTTACTTTTGATTGGATTTGTTTGTATCTAATCTGAACAGGAGGTTTTCATGCTAAATTTAGAGTACGATCATGTTTTGATTTGATTTCATTATGGTTAGTTTGTATGCTGTGATTGCCAAACGATTTCGTGAGTTTGATTGTTGTGATTTTTTAATATGTCATGTGATATAATTTTTTAAATCAGGAATACAACTATGATTCACTCTGATTTGGAAAGAACGACTCTGTTTCGTATGAAAACAATATTCTCATTTAAGCCTGTACAAAAGATATCTACGCCCGAATCATGGAGCGGTTTTGATTCACAATGACTATGTTAAACTCCAACTGTTCGATTCGCATTGATTGGATTGCTACGTATTTTCAGTTAGTACGATCATTTTCATGAGGTGGATTCATGTCATAGATGCTGCTCTACTTGATTTTAATTTGCAAAACGAGTTGATTAAACCTAGATCAACAAATGTTCTCTCTGTCAAATTCGGTTAATAAGTTCGTTTTGAATTGAACGATTTCGTTCAAAGTCAATCAATTTGTTTGCTCCAAATAGCAATAACAAACGATTGAACAAATCCTACAGATCATGTTATCAGCTGATTGATCCTGTTATGATTTCATTTGAGTTGATTTACACACCAGTCTTGATTTGATTCACTAATGACATAGATCGTTGGTTTTTGTTAATACAGTTATATCAATTTAAAAATCATCTTGTTGTTTTCGTATGGATTCGATCGTGTTTCCTGTTGATAAGGCAACATAAACGATTGCCTACAATTTGTTTAGTTGTATCAATTTCGATTGGTTATGAATCGATTTCATTACTGTCGGCTATCCAATATGATTCCGTTTATCTGATTTTGTGACAACTAACGAAACATAGTACACGTATCTCTGTAGTCATTTGATTGATCTTGGTCTTGTTTGATTTCAAATTAGTATAACAATTTCAATTTGAATGATTCGTTTTCAAATAACTATTAGATGTTAGTTGAATTCAATTCTTTAAAAGATTTGAGTTGATTTTAATGCTGATTCTGTGGCTGATTTATACCAGCTACAGAATCGGAAGATTCTGTAGCCAGTCTATAGAGTTAGATTTTTTATCATTTTATCAACAAAATATACTCCTAACTTGTTCATTTTTGTTAAGAACCAAACATCAATATAGCATATAAAAACCTCAGGAAAAGTACTCAACACCTTGAAAAAGAGATAATTTCTGATAATAAGCCTCTTCGAGGGGGCAACGTCCTTTTACCCCACTTAAAATGTTCAAGTCCAAGATGATTCAAAATGAAAATGTCTCCTTGGTATATATAGGAGACTAGGAGGTATAATTACAAATAATGGCTTAAAGCCGACATAATTAAAATAACATTACTAATCTAAATTACAACTAATGGCCTAA
>SNQJ01S0071947.1:39349-55531 GCA_010110895.2 Picea sitchensis | reverse complement strand
ATTGATATAATTGTTGTGGATATTCTAGAAGTGTATGGTCTGTTTTTAAGCAGGGACTGGTCAGAGCAGTTACACGGTTATTTCGCGACATATTGGTCTCATCTATGGCTTCCAGAGAATGGCAAGCCTAACAAGATAAAAGTGAATCGTGAACGCTACTTTAAGTTCACAGTCACAGATTTAAACGATCCCAACGAACCATTTACAACTTCTGCTGATTCACCCGAAGTACAAGGGATGGACACCTTTTTCGGCAACTTCATGGCCGAAGCTTCAAATATCACCAATCCAGAACAACAATCTGAGATTGTAGCATATGTGCAGCCAACAGATTCTATGCAACGGTCTCATGTACCCCATGGAAATCAAATTTGGTCTCTTTATTTCGACGGGTCAAAGTCCAAAGAAGGAGCTGGTGTAGGCTGCGTCATTATCGATCTGGCAGGCAATAAAACATTGATTGCATGTAGGTTGAAATTTGAATGTACTAACAATACTACGGAATATGAGGCTTTACTGCAAGGTCTCAGAAAAGCTTTGGATATGAACATTCAAAATTTGACCGTCTTTGGCGACTCTGAAATAGTGGTTAGACAGGTAAGAGATTCTATCCACTGTTTGTCTCCGCATCTCAAAAGCTACCAATCCGAGGTATGGAAGTTAATGAATAAATTTTATGCTTTCAATATAAATTCTATTCCTAGATTGAATAACTCTCAAGCAGATTTATTAGCTAATGTAGCTTCTAAACTTCTTCCTGCAGAAGGCTTGTCCCCAGATGCATTCTCTGTTGAGTTGTTGTTCAGGCCATCTGTTCCCGACAACATCACGAACTGGAGAGTCTTTGACGATGATCAACAGATCATTAACTTTATGCACATGGAAGAAACTTTTCAAGGCGCGATGATAGATGAACACACGCACGACGACAATTTGCACGATTTCACGGTAATACCATATCCGAGAACTCCTGAATCTTCATCGGACATGGTAAACTCGATCCCTAGATCTGTAGTTAGATTAGAGAAGTTTTATGATCTTCAAGATAAATTTAAAAAGACGGTCAACTGTAAAACCAATAGTTCCTCGTTATCATATGAAAAAGTAAACTTAGGAACTAATGAAAATCCTCAGTGCATTAATCTAGGGTTGGGGTGTTCTCAACAAGAAAAAGATGCATTTATTAAATTGTTCAAAGAATTTAAAGATGTCTTTGCATGGATGTATGACGACCTTAAAACATTCGACCCTAACATCATACAACATGTCATTCCGATGAAGCCCCAAACCTTACCCTTTCAACAAAAACTAAGGAAAATGCACCCCAAACTCAAACCGACCGTTCAAAAGGAATTGAATAAGCTCCTAAATGCTAAGATAATTATTCCTGTTAGGCACACTCAATGGGTTTCTAACCTTGTCCCAGTCCGGAAGAAAAGTGGGGAAATTCGACTTTGCGTCAATTTCCGAAACCTTAATAGAGCGTCTGATAAAGACAACTATCATGTCCTACCCATGTAACAGATCCTTTAACAGGTATCTAGTTCTGAGAGGCTATCCTTACTGGATGGTTTCTCGGGATACAACCAAGTCCTGATGTCTCCACCAGACCAACTCAAAACTACCTTCCATACTCCGTGGGACACTTATGCTTATCGTAAAATGCCCTTTGGATTGATTAATGCTGGCACCACTTTTTAGAGAGCTATGGACATTGCCTTCTGAGGCTTAACCAATCAGTCCATCGTAGTTTACTTAGATGATGTTACCGTATTTTCTAAAAACAAAAACAATCATCTAGCTCACTTACGAGTCGTCCTACTGCGATGTCGTAAATACGACATCTCCTTGAATCCTAAAAAATCCATCTTTGCAGTAGAATAGGGTAAACTCTTGGGATTCATTGTGTCTAGTGAAGGGATGATTATTGACCCCGAAAGGACTCAATTCATCATGAAACTTCCCCCTCCTACGTCCAAAAAATCTATGCAGTCTTTCCTAGGCCAGATTAACTTTGTGAGAAGATTTGTCCCCAGTTTCTCCAAAATGGTCAGGCCTTTACAGAATTTGATTAAGAAAGACACCCAATATCACTGGGGACCCCTAGAAAGTGAATATTTTAATGCAATAAAGAAGGCCATAATAGATTCTCCATCTCTCATGAGCCCCAATTTTTCTCAAGACTTTACACTCTATACTTTTGCTTTTGAACGTTCCTATGCCGCCGTCCTAACCCAAAAGAATGACGAGAACAATGAAGTACCCATTGCCTTTATGAGCTCTGCTTTCAAAGGTGCTGAACTTAATTACCCAGCGGTAGATCGACAAGCCTACGCTGTTTTCAAAGCAGTTAAGCACTTCTGGTCCTATCTTCTGAAGTCAAGGACGAAATTCATTGTCCCCTACCCAGCCGTGAGGAACCTATTAGTGAAGAAGGAACTAGGAGAGAAGAGAGCTAACTGGGTCACCTCCTTGCAGGAGTATAACTTAGAAATCACCCTAGCTAAGATAGTGAGAGGCCAAGGGTTATGCAAGTTAGTTGTTGATTCAGCAGCAGGACAACAAGAAGAAAGCGATACGTCAAACATAGGACAACACGATCAAAATCTAATCTGTTGCACACAAAACCCTATCAGTCCTTGGTATGACGATATAAGATTCTGTCTTGAACATGGGTCATCCCCCCGTCACCTGGAGCCCGCTAAAAGAAGAGCATTGAAATTAAACTCTGCCTCCTTTCATATGGTTAGTGGTATCCTGTTTCGTCAAAATTTTGACGGCGTACTGATGCGCTGTCTTGAAAAAGACGAAGCAGAAAAAGTCTTGCTAGAGTTGCATGCAGGAGAAGCTGGTGGTCATTTTGGTGGTGACACCACTGCTCATAAGGTTTTAAGAGCCGGTTATTACTGGACCATGCTTTTTAGAGACGCCCATGCCTTGTGTCATAAATGTATCATTTGTCAGAAAGCATCAGGGCGGTTACAAAAACCAGCCTTTCCTTTGCAGCCCGTTTCAGTAGATTCTCCTTTTCAGCAGTGGGGCCTTGATATCATAGGTCCAATCAACCCCCCATCCTCTCAACAGGACAAGTTTATTGTGATAGCCACAGATTACTTTACCCGATGGTCTGAAGCTGCTGCATTAAGAACTGTCAACACCAGTCAGGTAATTGCCTTTCTAAATTCGAATATTATCACTCGTTTCGGTATCCCTGATTGTTTAGTATTCAATAATGATTCTTACTTTTCTTCTCTTTAGATGAGCAAGTTCGCTTTGGAAAAAGGAATTAAACTGAAGTATTCTGCTAGTTATTACCCCCAGGGAAACGGATTGGTAGAATCGACAAACAAGAACTTGATTAAAATCATCAAGAGAACGGTGGTTGAAAATCACAAGAATTGGCACAATGCACTGCTAAACGTGCTGTGGGATGATAGGGTAACACCAAAATCCACTATAGGTAACTCCCCCTTTTTTCTTGTTTATGGCAGAGAAGCAATTTTTCCACCTCACATTCTTCTTCCTTCGCTACAGTTGTCACAGAAAGTCCAAGAAGAAGATTGTCCCCCTTTGGAAAACCGAATTAACACTTTGATGAAGATAGAAGAAGTAAGATCCCAAGCTAAACGTAAGTTAGATCAGCATCAACTACTGGTTAAAAGATGGTTCGATTCTAACTCTGCTTCTGATAGGAATTTTGAAGTAGGTGATCTCGTCCTGAAATGGGACAAACCGCATGAGGGAAAGGGAGAGCACACTAAATTTCAAAACGTATGGCTTGGACCGTTTTTAATTGCTGAAAAGTTGGGTCCCAGTTATTTTTGATTGCAAAATCTTGAAGGGTAGCTTGACACCTATCCGGTTAATGGCCAAGCCCTGAAAAGATACTTTGATTGATGACAACCTCTTGTATATTATGTACATATTTTGCTTTTGTTTGCTTTTTCGTTTGCTTTTTTGTTTTTGATTTTTTCTTTTGAATTTATCAGTTTGTGTTTTCTTTGAAATACACATACTTGTGTACTGAGCTATGCAGACAAAGACAATAGAAAATTCCTTCACTGAAATAACTGCTAAGAAAATTTGTATAAACATCAATGGTATATTTCTGAAATTTATATCTATGTTGGAAAAGTCTGTTGTTTGAAAGAACATGACTGATTTCGATCTCTGAGTAAAGCTTGTCATGATCATCTATTATCTTTTTACGCTGTCCCTATTCCTTAAAGGAATGACTCAGAAGATGTCTCCCTGTCTTAGAAAGTTGTTTTTGTAAATGAAACATCTCTGGATCTAAATAAAGGATAGTTCAAAAAAAAATTCTGATGAGTTAAAATATCATGATTTTTAGCATCACCCCGCTCGACTATATATCTTCGAAAAACAAAAAAAATAAATTATTAATAGAGCTGTGGGAAGTGCTTGTAAACCCGTCAAGATGTTGAATAGGTCTGCTAGCAGTAGGTAAATGCATGCATGACGCCAAGACAACTTCGTTGGGGTACTGAACAGGCCTACTGGAAGTGAAGCAATGTCGGGTATATGAAACTTTGAAAACAAGAATCCTCTTTAATGTCCTTTATTCTGATCTAGAACTTCTTGGCAGGATACAGATGTCAGAGTGGGTTAAATGGCAACCCTGTCGAGGCTATGAACGCCTGCTGGCAGCAGTGGCTCTGTCAAAATTATTGGATATTTTATCTTTAATATCGTGACTCGTTGATCTTAAGACTGTTATCTGTTTTCATCTTTTAAAAAACTGTTGGAAGAGTTGGTTAATGATGATGTTTATACGATTTTCTGGCTGTTGCTTTTAAGTTGGAATTATCTTTGTTGTCCTAATCTGAATTTGTTCTTTTGGGAGAGATAACTGCTTCTACCAGTGTGTTGCCATTGTTTGCAGCCAATTCACATCTTTCCATTATCCTATAAGCTGCCTACACCAATGTTTTGCAAACATTAATTTTTCGTCGCAATTCTCAAATAAACGACACTTTTATTCTTTGCGCCATTTGCACACTTAATTTCGTTTTGTTTTCATGACTATAAGCGTGAAAACTTGGTCTTTCGAAGTCACATCAAAATCAGTATTGAATTGTCGTTATCATTCTTGTCGATATGTCCATTGCATTTATATTTCACTTATCACTATGCAGTTTGCAAAACCCTTTTCGATCTGTACTCATTGGAGATTCTTTGACTGATTATGTAATTTCGTTTCATTAAATTGCGATGCATTGGCAGTTGGATTTACATGTTATTTGATCAAATTACTTTGCACATTGGATTCGTAAAATCATTGGTATTATGTTTTAAACCCTTGGTGTAAATCGTTCTATACACCGCATGTCGCACGGTTAAACACTTGGTATTGGTTTCGATTTGTATGTTTGGTTTTAAAACTACGGTATAACCATTGCTTGCACAAATGATTAATACACTTACCATTGGTTTCATTGGTCGGGAAAATGACATAATTGATAAACTATACAATAGTGGGTTGAACATCTATAAGCGTCGACGGTTGTACCATTGGCAATAACTATTATGCATTGCCAACAAATAAGATCCACCACCTTCGCACGATGTCATTAATGCCTATCCCTTATTCCCGTTTCACCTCTGCTAGCATCGGGAAACCCTTTGTGCACTCTGCTCCTGTGTATGCTATGATTCAAACCCTGGACTTCCCATGTGCTCATATCCATGGCACCAGTGGTGCGAATTGAGCCAAACGGTAGCCAAGCCTTGCTATTGTTCGACAATGCCCGGAAAGACTTAGAGGATAGCGGTTGGCTCACCTTTGTACAACGATTCGAGGTTTTTAATCTATTTGTTGCACAACAGTTCATCCTAATTTTTGATGGCTGTAGAGCCAAGGTGGGTGACATTTAGTTGGAAATAAGTGAAGAGTTTATTAGCTCTGCCACTGGGTTACCGTCCATGGGCCAACGTTGGTTCAAAAATTCTAAAGTGGAGGAGGTGCCATGGCCACTACTGTTCGTCTCATGAAAGGTCACAACCTGTGACACAGGTATGCCCATCTCCATTCTTAAACCACGATGACATGATATTTTGATGGTGGTCAAACAATTCGTGACCTGTGAGGGTCGATATGGACTCTTTTTTCTTTATCACCTTCGACTGTTAATGAATTTTATGGGGTATCCATTAAATATGCCTTTCTACTTCCAGCGTAGCCTATACAAAATATCAAAAAGGTTTAAAAGGGAGAAGGCCGATAGTAGCCTATTCCACCATGGCCTAATCAGACTCATCGTTGTTCATCACTTAAGTCTCAACGGTGATAGCTGGCGAGCTTTTATCTCTCGAAATGGCTTGGATGATACAGACCCTATCCAAATCGACAAGCCTGTGATTAATGAAGCTAAGGTCGAGCCACTCGTACCCTTCCATGTCCTGTTTCCCTCTCCTAAACCCTCGGTCGATCTTGATATTGACTTACCTGACGTTATGACTGAGAAGGTTGAGGCTATAAAAAAGCCTGTGAGAAAAAAGGTTAGAGGTAACTCTACTGTTGATGGAAAAGGTAAAAAGAATGCTCAACTTATCTTGAGAATGGCTAGGAATAAACCTAAACCTAGTGCTGAGCAGAAGCCCATAGTCCTCAATGAAGACTCAGACTCTGACATAGAACGCTCCCTAGCTAGTGAGTACCCTTACTCACAGGGTCTGTGCTCCAAACCACCCTATGACTTCGTTTCTAATCTCCCCCCTTGCCTAAGGAACAATCCCAGTTACCCAGGGATCAAGCTACCTAACGAAACCCTCGGCAATTTAACCAAACCCTCACCAGCTTTTTCAAAGCTCGGACAGTCATCATGCGACCAATGTGATGTGTGGTTGGAACGATACTATATAGACGTTCCCTTATTACAGTCGAAGATCCAAGCATTGGAAAACCAAGTTGCAGTGTTGACTAGCCAAAGGGACAAGCTTCAAGCAACTGATAGGAAGCATAAAAATACTGGTTCCATCATTTTCAGGAATGTTGAATCGGCCACAGCCGTTGTCAACTCCAAAATGTCATGAACAAGTTGTCTGCTTGTCATCCATGTATGAATTCCGATATCATTTTCATTTTTGAATTCCTCGAATTAATATAATGATGTGAGTTTGGTTTTCAAATAGCTCTGTCTATCATTTGAAATGGCTCTGTCATAATGTCGTTCATCCTGTACATTGTTTTCGCTTTGCTAAAATTGAATGAGGTTGTGGTTTGGTTAAATGATTCGGTCATACCCAGTTTAGCCTTTGATAGGTTTTCATTAGATTTGATTCGTTTGTCTGTTGAGTTAATGAAATAAATGGTTTACTTTCGATTGGATTTGTTTGTATCTAATCTGAACAGGAGGTTTTCATGCTAAATTTAGAGTACGATCATGTTTTGATTTGATTTCGTTATGGTTAGTTTGTATGCTGTGATTGTCGAACGATTTCGTGAGTTTGATTGTTGTGATTTTTTAATATGTCATGTGATATAATTTTTTAAATCAGGAATACAACTCTGATTCACTCTGATTTGGAAAGAATGACTATGTTTCATATGAAAACGATATTCTCATTTAAGCTTGTACAAAAGATATCTACGCCCGAATCATGGAGCGGTTTTGATTCACAATGACTATGTTAAACTCCAACTGTTCAATTCGCATTGATTGGATTGCTGTGTATTTTCAGTTAGTACGATCATTTTCATGAGGTGGATTTGTGTCATAGATGTTGCTCTGCTTTATTTTAATTTGCAAAACGAGTTGATTAAACCCAGATCGACAAATGTTATCTCTGTCAAATTCGGTTAATAAGTTTGTTTTGAATTGAACGATTTCGTTCAAAGTCAATCGATTTGTTTGCCCCAAATAGAAATAACAAACGATTGAACAAATCCTACAGATCCTGTTATCAGCTGATTGATCCTGTTATGATTTCATTTGAGTTGATTTACACACCATTCTTGATTTGATTCGCTAATGACATAGATCGTTGGTTTTTGTTAATACAGTTATATCAATTTAAAAATGATCTTGCTATTTTCGTATGGATTCGATCGTGTTTCCTGTTGATAAGGAAACATAAACGATTGCCTACGAATTGTTTAGTTGTATCAATTTCGATTGGTTATGAATCGATTTCATTACTGTTGGCTATCCAATATGATTCCGTTTACCCGATTTTGTGACAACAAACGAAACAGAGTACATGTATCTCTGTAGTCATTTGATTGATCTTGGTCTTGTTTGATTTCAAATTAGTATAACAATTTCAATTTGAATGATTCGTTTTCAAATAACTATTATATGTTAGTTGAATTCAATTCTTTAAAAGATTTGAGTTGATTTCAATGTTGATTTTGTGTCTGATTTAGACCAGCTACAGAATCGGAAGATTCTGTAGCCAGTCTATAGAGTTAGATTTTTTATCATTTTATCAACAACATATCCTCCTAACTTGTTCATTTTTTATCTCTTCCAGGTACATCCGAATTGCATTAGACATGTTGGACAGTCTAGGAGATATTTGTGTGATTTAGTTTATTTTAGGTTCCTAGTTTAGTCAGACTTGGGATACTTCCCAGATTTTCTGTAAATAATTAGATAACTTCTACAGGGATGTTTTACCCTGTAGAAGGTCTTTAAATACTTATTAATTTTTTGTAATAAGGGGCATCCTCACTTGTGGGAGAACCAGGCTATGGATTTCTAATACAAACTGAGACGAGAGTTGATGTTATTGCTACAACTTTTGCTTTCATAATATCAATCTTTTGTTTCAAGTTTATGCATGTCGTTTGTAGTTGATTATAGACTACTTTAGCTATCATAGTCTATTGCAGAATGATATGATTTAATTAATGTTTTATCCATATCTGATTTCTTTCATTACTTAAAAATACAACAATTACTTTGTTTCAGTTAATGAATCACATATTTCTCTTCTTTGTTAATTGAATCATTTCATATAGATCTTTGCATACGGGTTTATCTAACTGTGAAGATTTATAAATCCTAATATTGTTGTAATTTTTATGTCTTGTTTGTCCTGTAATCATATTTGAAGAGCACTGCAGCTTATCGTTTACGACAAGCTTCTGGATAACTCGGTGCGGGTTTCCTCCTTCCGATCAGCTAAGACAATCATCATACATAGGACAAATTTGGAGCGTTTCTCTAGGTCAATTTGTCATTTATTTGTTTGGTTAATTTGTTAGTATAATATTAGTAGTTTAGTTAGATATATGTGTAGTTATATTTGTAGTTAGAATGAGTATATTAGTTGTTTAGTTTAGTTAGTTCTGTTTTATTTATGTTCATAATATTATAAAATCAACAAAAAATATCTTTTCCTGTCGTAGGACAGAATATTAATGAGTTTTTCAGGTTTTATTTAAATCTGTAAGTTGTTAATATTGTATATTTTGTGAATAAGATTTATTTCTGTTAGTAGTTAGATAGTTAATTAGCTAGAGTTAGTATAGTATTAGTTAGTAGATTGTATATATATAGAATAGTTAATTTTGTTTTAGTTTGTTTAATAGTTGGTTTTAGTTAGATTAGTTTATTAGTTTGTTTAATAGTTAGTTTAGAGTAGTTTTCATTTTTTGTTTTCTTAGGACCTTAGATCGGCTAATGGAGTCGTTAAACCCGTCAGGGTGGTTCATCCCAAATGGCTTGGGTTATTAGACAACCCCTGACCAGTTCCACACTCTCAGTTGACGGACGGTCAATTTCGCCCGTCAACAATGTCCAAATGAGACTCTTTGCACAAAGTTTGACTAGTGATGTTAAGAAATGGTTCAAAGCATTACCTACTGCTAGTATTGTTGATATTGTTGTTTTTCATCAAACTTTCCTCAATAGATGGGAGGTAAAGAAAAAACCACTCCAAATTTTATCCGAGTATTAAAATATCAGAAGAAACCAAGGGGAAACTGTACAGGACTATTGCACACATTTTAATAATATCTATAATGAAGTTCCTGCTAATATTAAACCTCCTCAAGGCTTGACCTTGATCAAGTTCACTGATGTTGATATGTCATACCAACTGAGAGAAAGAAACCTTGCCACCCTGGAAGATATGAAGAAATGTGATGTAAGTATTGAAGAAAACCTGTTAGCTATAAGAGATAAGAAAAGAATAGAAAGGAGAGTCACAATCAAGGAATAACCTTCCACTTCCACTGCAGATGCAAAAATAGATTCTTTGGTTAGAACTATGGAGAGAATGATGGAGATATTAGAAATCACTGCCAGGAACCCACCTAGAGAGAACCAACCTTCCCCTCAAATATGAAATCCCAACTTCAGGAGAAATCCTCCCTAGATCAGGCAAAGAGAGACTAGAGAAAAATCAAAACAAAGAGGCCCTCATAAGGAGATAAGGCCACCCTTTTAGGAAAACTATGTTGATGAGGGGGAAGAAGCTATAAAGGGACTAGATGGCATTCACATAAATCTTATGGGAGTTAATGACAATGATTCTGTCTTTCTTACTCAAGAAGAACATGACCTTTTTCTCCTTTCACAGACCGAAGTAGATGGGGAAGATTCATAACAACAAGCCTTCAAAAATGCAATAATGGAAGTCCATAGGAAATACAAATTGAGAAGTAAAAATCCTAATGATAACCAAACTAAGAAAGCTTCTGAAATTAAGAAACCCTTACATACTCTTTCCAAGAAAGTTCTCGAAAAGAAAAACTCAGAGACCCCTACAAAAAGAACACCTGAATCTATAACAAGGACAAATCAAACTGAGGTTGCCTCTACTAGTCAGTCCAATCCTACTATACAAAAGAATGTGGGTGAGAAATTAGACCTTCACAATCAAAACATAACCCCTGCCACATTCAGCCTGGAAAGTGAATTGGCCAAACGGAAAATACCTATTCCACTCTCTGAATTGATGAACAAGAATGATTACAGATCACAAGTGATCATATCCTTGAACATAGAACCAGAAGTAGGCACAACCACTATGAACATTGTTGATGATCAACCAAAGCTGTTGTTTGGTCTTGAGGTTGAGGGAAAAGATGAAGGTGGTTATGTTCCTCCTTTTTACTTCAGTTTAAATATTCATGATAAGACATTACACAATGCCATGTTGGATTCTGGCACTTCACACAATCTTATGCCCAAGGTTGTGATGGAGAAATTAGGGCTTGATATGACCAGGACTTACAAGGACTTATACTCCTTTGATTTGAGCAAATTTAAATGCATAGGTCTGATCAAAGACTTGTGTATTACCTTGGCACAAATCCCAACCAAAATCATGGTAATGGATATTGTCGTTGCATATATTCCTCCAATGTATGGCATGTTGTTATCTTGATCATGGGGTGCCAAATTACAGGGTACTTTACAGCTGGACATGTCCTATGCCATCATTCCTTTATTTGGTCTGTAGATAAGGTTGTACAGAGAGACTCTGATGAAATAAATGGTCAACAGTCAAGAGAAACCACATACCTATCCTTTATACTCTGTTCATTTTGATATGGACTCCTTCATTTTATATAATGATGGTGACATGGATAGTCAAATTGCACAATTGGAAGATGATGTGTATAACCTAGAGGAAAGTAAAGCAACCCCTGAGGAAGATAAAAAAGTGACAATACAAACTGATGAACTAGTAGAACCTCTCTGGAGTTTATATTTCGATGGTTCTGTCAGTAAAGAAGGATCTGGAGTTGGGGTGTGGGTGCATAATCCAAAAACAAGGTATTTAGAAAGCCATTCTTATAAATTAAATTTCCAGTTCACCAACAATATAGCTAAGTATGAAGCATTAATGCTTGGCCTGAAATTGTTGAAAAATCTTGGTGCCAAAATAATTTCAGTAAGAGGTGACTCTGAACTTATCATTAAATATATCAAATGTGAGTATTCTTCCAAACACCCTAGACTTAGGGTCTATAGAAATGTTGTTTTGGATTTTTTACAATGTTTTACTGAATATGACTTGCAGGTGATTCCCAGGGGCCAAAACATACTTGCAGATGGACTGGCTACTTCAGCAGCCACTTGTAAAATACCATTTCACCCAAATCGCCAATACATCGTGGAGGTGAAATGTAAACCTAGTGTCCTAGACAATATCAGGTACTGGCAAGTGTTTGGTAACGATTAACAAATTGATGATTTCCTGTAGTCCAAAAATGAATTTGAATGTGCAAACATTGATGTAGATAGTGATAATGAAAGTTTAAATAAACTAGATTTAGAAGAAATAAATGAAAAAGAAGAAAATTCAGATTTTTTGCAATTAAAAGATAACATCCTTCCAAGAGGGTTAGTCCCATTGGAAGAATTGTTTGATTTCAATGATGTAGATAAAAAACCAAAAATTGAACCTACTAGGAAAGATGTTGAGGAATGTAACATAGGAACAGATGAGAAACCTAAAATGATTAAATTGTCAAAATATTTACCTCCTTCCCAGAAACAAAAATATATTGAACTGTTCAAAGAATTTGTAGACGTTTTTGCATGGAGCTATGAATACTTGAAACCTTATGATATGATTATTATACAACACAAAATACCTATAAAATAAGATCATAATCCTTTAAAAAAAAAACTTAGGAGAATTAACCCCAAGTTGATGCCCCTAATTGAAAAGGAAATTAAGAAAATGTATGATGCTAAAATCATTGTCCCTCTAAGGCTCTCAAAATGGGTTTCCAATCTAGTTCCTACTAGAAAAAAGAGTGGATAAATCAGGCTCTGCATTGATTTCAGTAACCTCAACAAATTCTCCCTTAAAGACAACTATCCTCTTCCCAAAATGGACCATATTTTACATAAGGTAGTTGGATCCAATAGAATCTCTTTGTTAGATGGGTTTTCTGGCTACAACCAATTCTTAGTCCACCTTGATGACCAAGAGAAAACAACGTTCACTACACCTTGGGGAACTTTCATGTATGTGAAAATTCCCTTTGGTTTAATGAATGATGGTGCCACATTTTAGAGAGAAATGGACATTTCTTTTGTGGATGAACTTGGGAGATTTATTTTCATATACTTGGATGATGTAACTGTCAATTCAAAAATAGATGAAGAACACTTACAACACCACAAAATATTTTTTGAAAAGTGTAGGAAGTTCGAAATCTCACTAAATCCCAAGAAAACCTTGTTTGGTTTAGAGGAGGGTAAGTTGTTAGGGAACATCATATATAATGATGGAATCAAGATAGATCCTAGCAGAATTGAAGCCATCCAGAAGATAGACCATCCAAGAAACATAAATGAATTGAAGTATTTCATAGGAAAAATAAACTTTCTGAGAAGCTTTATCCCTAATTTGGCACAACTCCTCAGAAACATAACAAACATTCTTAAAAAATATACAAAAATAAAGTGTAATGCAGAAGCAAAGCATTCCTTTGATCAAGTGAAATACGCCTTGACACAAGCCCTTGTACTCATCAGTCCTGATTACACCAAATATTTCCTCTTATTTTCTTTTTCCTTTGAGAATACCATTGCAACAATCCTTTTTTAGAAGAAAAGTGAAGGCCATGAAAACCCTATAACATTCTTCAGTAAATCATTAAGAGATGTTGCATTGAATTACAACATCATGGAGAAACAAGATTTTTCTTTGGTGAAAGAAATTAAATATTTCAGAGTATACATTCTCCACTCACATATCATTTCTTATGTCCCTAATGTTGTGGTGAAAGGTATTCTGACCCAGGACAATCCAAATGGAAGAAGAGGTAAATGGATTGCATTGATCCTTGAGGATGATATTGATATCAAACCAACCAAGCTTATCAAGGATCAAGGATTAGCCAAACTGATGGCTGAGTCAAACTTTCATTCTTTGGATATCAATTTTCTAGCTGCAGTTGATGAAAAAAAAGAGCAGGCGACTTCACAAGTCAAAGAGGTTTTCCCAAACTCTCCCTGGTATGCAAACCGTATTTATGTTTTACATAATCTACAATCTCCTCCTAGTTTGACGAAAACTAAAGCTAGATTTTTGAAACTTAAAGATTATAAATATTGCACTTTGAATGGAAATCTTTATTGGAAAGATGTTGGAGGTATTTTACTAAATTGTTTTTTGAAAGATGAAGCTAACAAATATTTGCAGAATTTCCATGAAGGAGACTGTGGCAGACATTTGAATTGAAAGGCCACTGCCAATAAAATTCTTAGAGTTGGTTTCTACTGGCCAACTTTTTTTGCAGATGTCCACAAAAAAGTGACCTCTTGTCACAATTTCCAGATCTTTGAAGGCAAAAGGAAACTTCTTCTTGTACCCTTGAAGCCGATTTCGGTTGAAGATCCATTTCAACAATGGGGTTTGGATTTTATTGGAGAGATTCACCCACCTTCATCAAGCTAAAACAAGTGGATACTCACAACCACTAATTATTTCACCAATTGGATTGAATCTGTACCCACCAGGAAAGCCATTGATGTTGTGATCATAAAAATTTTGGAAACCAACATACTTTATAGATTTGGATGCCCAAGGAAAATTATCACAGATAATGAAGCAACATTCAAATAAAAAAAGATGATAGAGTTTTGAAGAAAGTACCAGATCACCTTAGGACACTCTACAACCTATTACCCTCAGGGCAATGGGTTAGCAGTGTCTTGAAATAATATTTTGGTCAACATTAACAAGAAGATGTTGCAGGACAACAAAAAATCATGGCACAACAAGTTGGTATATGCACTTTGGGATGACATGCTTACTACAAAGAGGTCAATTGGTATGTCTCCATATCGGTTGGTCTATGGAATGGATGTTGTATTTCCCACTTCTTTGGGTGTTCCTGTCATGATATTATTGCAGGAAGTATAGGTAGAAACAAATGACATCCAAAGAAGAATCAATAAAATGATACAACTGCAACAATCTAGAGAAGAGGTTTATAACCAAACTCAGGTGATTGAGGAGAATATCAAGAAAATCTATGACAGAAGGACCAAGTCTGATGATTTCAAATTAGGTGAAAAAATACAAAATGGGACTCAAGGATTGAAGAAAAGGGAAAGCATGAAAAATTTGACTACTTATGGAAAGGCCCATTCATAATCCAGGCTTATAGAGGAAGCATTGAATTTTTAATCAAAGACATGGATGGAGCAGATTTGCCAGAAGGACCTGTCAATGGCAGAATGCTCAAGCATTTTGTTCCACAAGAATGGAGATCTCTCCCACTCATCTCATTGTAAATACCATTTTTATTTTTATGTCAGGTGTGGGTGATTTTTATCAAGTGGTTGAAGCCCGAAGAGAAGGCCCTAAGCCACTAATCAGGATCACCATATTTACAGTCAGAATAAAACAAATTAGGATGCAAAAAAGCACTGGAGAAGAAGATTCAAGGCAATGGGTAGTTGGTTCTTGGCACCTCACAAGGAGAGCACCGTCCGCAAGTGGATCCACTATTATAACCCTATATTTCATAGGATCACCTGGTGATTAGAATCTCTTCCTCTAATTGTATTGTATTGTAAATAATATTTTATTCTGCAAATAATTTACAAANTATAAAACCCCATGAAATAAGCTTGATTTGATTCATACTGTATAATCATGATGAAACCTTTTAAATTTACGTTGATAGGATAGTGAATAAATTTGGCCAAACAGTCTAATCTTGGCCAAATTAGATAGGTTAGTCAATAAATATGGCCAAACAGTCTAAAATTGGCCAAATATATTAGTTTAGAGTAATTATTAATCCAGCAGTCTAAGATGGATTAATGGGTTAGTTGATTAGACTAGGAATTAGGTTAGCAAGGTTTATTTCAAAAAAGATTTGCAAAAAGATTGATTAAATACCTTGTATTTGCGTTAATTTGATGTGTTTACATTAGAAAATGACCCCTTGGTGAAAAAATAAATATGGGGGAGCTAGTGCTACCCACAACATGCTTTTTATCCTAAGTTCTATTGGGATATGGCCTTTTGTTGTTATGCGACTTAAAGGCGCACAATTTTCAGTGGTTGATCGAGCAGTGCCTAGATCAATGGTCAACAGTGATTTGGGACCCCCCCGACCTTTCTGCCTTTAAAGATGGGGGCGGGGGTCTGGGAAAAGTGGTTTTCCTAGTGCAAGCCCCACATGACGTGTCACTCCCACATCTTGCCAGACCCTCCCCCACTCAATTCCACTAA
>SNQJ01S0071947.1:18071-33048 GCA_010110895.2 Picea sitchensis | reverse complement strand
ACAAGCTCCAACTTGTTGAGAGCACCAACTCTCTGGTTTCTCTAGCACCCACTAGAAGGAAGCACCAACTCCCTAAATATTCCAACATCAACTAGATTTATACAAGCACCAACTTGTATACAAAAAACTCTGTGTTTTCCTGAGCACCACCCTGCCACCCTGTTTTCTAGCCACAACTAGATGGAAGATACAACTTCCAATATTCAAGCACCAAATTGAATATGAGAGGACCACAGTCCTCCCTAGAACCACCCTTCCTCCCTAATTATGAATAAATTATTGACAAACAAACAATATAGGTATTTCAATTCTTATCCCTTCTTCACTGTTATGTAATTCTTCTCTGGTTCAAAATTGTTCTGCATTTCTGCTCTGCTTCATGCTATTCTTCTATTCTACTCTTGATTCATGCTATTCTGCTATTCTTCTCTTATTTCTGTTTGTTCGACGACTATTACTCATCTTTGAGTTTTATCTCATGCTCTGCATTCTATCATTTTACCCTTCTTATAGTTCATCTCATAATTTCAGTTAGAACAAACAAACTTACACAGTCGTTACATATCTCCTTTTATACACACCAGCTTCATCAGTTACATTTCAAATATCCTTGGGAAAAGAAGAAATGTCTCAGCAACTGAATCACCAACCGATCAAGAACCATGATTTGATTATGCTAACTGAAACTTAACTGAGCAATTAATCATGAAAATAAACAATGACCCTTCGATCATATTCCTGATTAACCTGCACCATTGGATTACAAATGATGGGTCTCGTGCTTACTCCATATGCCCACTGACTATGACCACGGGCCTAATCAAAATGCCTTTCGCATTTCTCATATTAGAAATCCTGTGGTGAAGAGTCTCGACTCTTCATATTGTGATCGCCGAAAAAGATATTAGCTCTACTAGCTCCACCCTCTCATATGATCATCGATGGTGACCAAAACCTACACCAAAAGGCATTTTCGCATTTTGCATTTTGGTAATCCAGAGGTGAAGAGTCTTGACTCTTCATGTTGCGATCTTCGAAAAGGGGCTTAGCTCCACTAGATCCTCCCTCTCATATGACCATCGGCAGTGACCACAGCCTACACCAAAAGGAGTTTCGCATTTCATTAACTTATGAACTTCATCGAGCCTGATCAACGGTCCAGATATCCAATGATCCAACGATCCAGATCTCATCGCGATCTCGCGTTTTGGGATTCCTGTGATGAAGGGTCTCGACACTCTAAGTTGCGTTCCCTGAAAAGGAGCTTAGAAATTATCTCCTTCCCTTAATCCTTCGACAATGTGACCTTGTCTATGACCACGAGCTAGACCTTATCGCGAGTTGCAAGGTTAGAGAATTTCCTTCCTTTGACTTTCCAGTCAGTGAAATGTTAATCCCTCACCACATGTCCCTCTTGGATCAACGATCAAGATTTTATCATGATTTCACAACTTCACGGGCCTTCGTCATGCCTGATCAACGCTCTACGATCTCCCTTTGATCAAAAACTCAAAGTAATTCGTGGTTTCACATTTCGTGATTTCATAGGATAGAGAACCTCCTTTCTTTGAATTTCTAGTCAGCGAAATGGCAATTGATCACCATGTGTCCTCTACATCCAATGTTCCACAACATACCTCGATCCAAAGGTCCAAATCAATTCTCGGGATTTCGCATATCGCAAGTTCCCACACCATGTTCCGTTGACTCCTCCAATGTGCAGGTCAACGAAATTCTAGTTGCTTGCCACATGTCCTTCTTGAATATGGATGGTCCTCCTGCTTTCGGGATTTTGTAGGCCCGCTTCATCTTGCACATAAATATCGTGATCCTTATTATGGATCCCACGATGGTTAGTCTTCGGGCTCAGATATAACACCTGATATCTATTCTCTTCTACTGCATGCTCCTCCTATCTGAATTCATATTTGATGGTCATCAAGAATTCTGAATGGGATCCAACGATCAATGTTGCTCTTCACTGTTGATCTTGCCATTTCGATTCCATTATCGTTGTGCTATGGATCATGTTGATCTTCACCATAAATGACATCATCGTCAATGACAAACAACCTCTGTCTGAAAGCATGCCAACGGATGTTACAGATCCCCAGAATTAATTTTCCCATCCCTTTCTCCATCAAAATCCTAAATGAACTCTATCATAAACTCTCTTTCCTCCAAAGAGCCGAAATGTTCGAAATATTCCTTCTAGAATATGCACAGTTTCCTAAGAAAAACCCTCCCTATCCATCCTCCATTTTCTCAGTCAGGGCCAACCAAATCATTTCCACCCTCTATTGTTTGTTAGGATATTTTTTTGATGAATGGGTAGTTGAACCTGTTCTAGGTTTTCTGTCCATTTTCTCCATAGAATAGAAAACTACAACCCAGTTCGATTTCAGTTAGTATATGGCTGACAATATCATGAACAACTCTTCAAATGCTCAACAAAAGGAATGTTCATGTACTCCTCAGTGCTGGTGTAGATGTTCCTTTTCTTCTTGGCAGATAGATTCTCCTGTCCTCTCTAGAAACTAGATCAGGAAGGAAATCCTCAATCGGTAAGTTCTTGGACCTCACTAGTAAGGAAGAATTCCATTGAGTTTAGCGTCAAAGACTTCATTGATCAGTTTTATCATTCAGTGGTGTGCATGCTCAACAAAAAAATGGAACCAAGAATAAATGAGGAGGTCTAGAGAATTCTTCATCTATCTGACTTAGCCAAAATAGGGGACTAATATCTTTACCAGAACCATACTGAGATAAGAGGATATGGGTGTGAACTACCACCATATAAACTGCCAAAATACCTCCCTGTCAGGATCTTTGCATTGTAATATATAAGGCATATGATAAACTTTGATGACATCCACTTTGTATCACTTAAGAAGAAACAATAACTCAGGATCAAGATCCAAATTGGTTCTTTCATATGCAACAACAGAGTTGTTGTAGAAGAGGCTAAAAACCTCTTGAAAAAGATGAATTTCAGTCTGAGCTTCACATGGAATTATGAACTGTTTGGTATTATATCAGAAACCAGACTCAAACATAAGAACTTTCCTTATGCTCATATATAAAATTCTAAAATAGAAAAATTTATGAATCAGACAGACTGGCAAGAAAATACATTACTGGAGACAGAAGAACAACCTTCCCCTATCAACATTTCACATATTGGCACTCCTCAAATACAAACAGAAAAAAGATCTAGCAAATAGGTTTCACCTTTAGTCACAGAGGTGTCAGCTGAAGATTTCCAAGTTTACAGAAAGAGGACCAAAACTAGCCACACACCAAACATGCTTATAGAAGTAGAAACACAATCCACCATAGTCATGGAGGGACCACATTCCTCAATTGATCTGAATTTATGTAGGAACACAATGAAATATAGAAGTACACATAAATGCAAATATGCAGCGGAAATAAGACTTCATTTTATTAATAACAAATGACGTAAATATGCTTACAGACAAAATGGAAATAAATTAGCTAAGGTGCTGGTAGCTTATCTCTGAGAAGAGATGTGGCAACTACTGGCCTATGAACTGTGTTACAATGAGGCTCAAAGGCCTATTATTATTGAGAAACAATGGAAAACCCTAAACATCCAAAGACCTAACCCTAGGAAATGAAAGGCCAAGACTATGGGCCTCGTTTGGGTAAGTTGGTACATCAATTTCCTGGGGACGTAACTTTGGCATATGATATCTGTTTGACACGTTCCATACCTCGTTAGAAATATTTATCCGAGGAATACAACTTTTGGGTGAGAAAAATTGATGTATGATCCATGTTGCTCCTAGTTTTCCAAAAACATGTCGTTTAAGTCCTCTAAACGGCGTCGGAAGTTCAGGACCCGAAAAACTGCTAAAAATAGTAAACTGTGCCGAAACTGAAAAAATGAAAGAAGAAATGGTGGGGGTCCAAGTGGAATAGGTGGGTGGCCACTAATATCCACCTGGATCATTCCTTCCCCCTTAGGAATCAATGGTCCCCATTGAGTTGATTTCCTCCATGAGATGAGGAAACTTCTGCTAAACTTGGTCCTTGGTGAGCCACTTACCTTGGTGAAGGAGTTGGCCTGCTTTGACAACTTGATATAGCGGTATCCTTTGTTGTCAGGTGTGCTTGATATGTGTATCCATGATCTAATCAATTCTGGCTTGTTCTATGTAGTCTGGATTTAACTCTGTTGGTGTGAGTTGTTCTACCATGTCGGATGTGTCTAGTAGAGGTGGAAATTAGGGCTAAAGGTGATCCACATTGAACACTGGGTGAAGAACAAGGAGAAGAGGTGATGCTTCAACTCCCCGAATGCCTTTTGTTGAGATTCATACCAAAATAATTTTTCTTTAGCTCCTCCCTTGGTGACTTGACTCAAGGGCCAAGTGATATGAGAGAATCCCAACACAAACCTATGGTAGAAAATGGCAAGACCTAAAAAGTGTGGAGCTCTATTAGGGTGGTTGGGGCTGGCCAATCCTGAATGACTTGGATCTTTGTTGGATCCACATGCACCTCCCGCTCATCAATAATGTATCCCAGATATTGAACCTGGGTCATGCCAAAAGTGAATTTCTCCAAATTGGCACACAACTTGTGTTGCTGTAATGTTTGGAGGACCTGTCGGATGTGGTGGAGGTGCTCTTCCCAAGTCTGGCTGAAGATAAGAATTTCATCCAAGTACACCACTACAAATGAGTTGGTGAATGGCTACAAGATGTCGTCCATTAGCCTCATGAAGGTTGCAGGGGCATTCGTTAACCTGAAAGGCATGACCAACCATTCGAAAAGGCCCTCCTTGGAGTTGAAGGTAGTCTTCCACACATCAGAGGGTTCGATTGGTACTTGGTGATGCCCAGAATTTAAGTTGATCTTGCTGAAATAATTCAACCCCTTGATTTGGTCCAGAAGGTCATCAATCTGTGGGATCAGGTACCTATTCTAGACAGTGATCTTGTTCAGTTCCCGATAGTCAATGCAAAGTCTCCAAGTCCCATCCTTCTTCTGCACCAACACGATCGGGCTCCCACAAGGTGATGAACTCGGTCGGATGTGACCTTTCTACAACAACTCCTGAATATGCCTCTTGATTTCGTCATTTTCCAAAAAAAAGCACCGATAGATGGGTTCATTGGGCAGCGACGCACCTGGGGTCAGATTGATGGGGTGCTTGACCTGACAGTGTAGAGTTACCCCTACGAGGGAGGTGAAGATGTCCTTGTACTCCTCCACAAACTTATCCATCTATTGTTTTCATGCAGCGGGGCCCTGTCTAGAGGTCATGGCCACAGTCTTCCTCTTTCCCTGAGGGAAAATCATCAGGAAAACAAATTTCCTAGTTTTGGAAATGAGCTTACTACATTGTTTTGCAGTAACCAAAGAGATGGTGGTAGGTGGTGCTATCTCCGGTATCTTGTACAACTTATTGCCCAAAGTGATAATAACAACACGAGGCCTGGACTCATACACAACATGTCGCTTCTAGAAGTATGGTTGGTGTAATAATACATTAGAAACATCAAGAGGAGAAATGTCACATAATAACTCATCCATGAAGGGCTTGATGTTGTATGGAAGGCGACATTGTTGGCTAACGCGGAGGTCCCGTCCTTGGTGCAACCACCTGATGGTGTATGGTTGTGGGTGTGATGTGGTCGACAATCCCAACCGCTTCAGGACCTATACCGAGATGAGGTTCTTCTAGCTCCTGCTGTCGACAATGAACTGCAACAGGGAACCCTTTACCCACATCTTGGAATGGAAGAGACGCTCTACCTCCTCTGGATATTCTAGTTCCTCCTTTTGGATATTTGTGGTGGCAATGGTGGCGTTGGGCTCCGCATAGATAATCTTCTTCCCCTTGTCATTCCCCTTGTCAGGTTTTGATTCATAGTCAGAGCATGCATCCAATTCAGAAGCCTTCAACTCGGCTACCAGTGACTGCTTAGCCTGACACTCACTTGTGTTGTCAGTGGAGCTCTTATGGAACTCACACCACNTGTGTCCTTTTTTGGCTTCATGGTGTTTTTCTTTGCTTGTGGATTTGGCAGGTTGTCCTGAGCCGCCCCACCTTGGCTTGGTCCTTTGTTCTACGGTTTCGGGGTACCTTTCCCTTGCTTCTGATTCGTATATCCAAAGTCTCGCTTCTTCTTTTTGAACTTCTGCTCAATCTTGGAAGAATATCGGTATGCCACACCAAGCGAGGAGATGTCGAGGAACTCGATTTCCTCCTGAATGTATCTGTGCAGACAACTACGGTACTTTAACACCAAATTTTTCTTTGAATCTTTGATACCCAACTTTGTGTGTAGGGTATGAAACAAATTCATCATCTCATGCACATCTTGGTCCCTTTGCTACCACAGCGTAGTCCATTGTATGTATTTGTCCTCATAGCTCCCCACGGGATAATATTTTTCCTTGATGGCATCTCAGAAAAAATTCCAAGTGGGTGCAGCTGAGAATAGAGAGGGTTCCCCCTCGCCCTATTGCTCCGAGTAGGTTTCCCACCAGTCCTTGACATGGGGGGAGATTTTGAGGAGTGCAAAAACAATCCTTTCTCGGTCGGAAAATTCATGAACCGAGAAATATCCTTCTAACAGATTCAACCATCTATCTATGACATCTTCATCTATTTGGCCCTCAAATATGGGAATGTCAAAGTTTACTTGTACCTTAAAAGGAGTGGTGCCTCCAGAGTCTCTATTGGATGTCAATGCACCGCCAGTGGGAATCTGTTGAAGAATCTGGGCAAATTTGTCCATCATCGCGTTCCTTTGTTTCTCAAGGGCCTCCTCGAGCAACATTTTGATAGGATCTCTTGCTCCCTCATATTTATTTTCTTTCCCCATGGGTGGTTGTCAGGGTTTGCGAGGCTGATCTTGCAAAGGTTCAACCAGATCGAGCCCCAACTCCTTATACCTCGACCTCATTGGGGACATGCAAAGAAGGATCGAGAATGAGAAGACCACTCTGATACCACTGATTCAGATTTATGTAGGAACAAAATGAAATACAAAAGTACACATAAATGCAGAGATGCAGCGGAAATAATACTTCATTTCATTAATAACAAATGACTGAAATATGCTTACAGACATAATGGAAATAAACTAGCTAGGGCACTGGTAGCTTATCTCTGAGAAGAGATGTGGCGGCTACTGGCCTGTAAACTATGTTACAATGAGGCTCAAAGGCCTATTATTGTTAAGAAACAATGGAAAACCCTAAACATCCAAATACCTAACCCTCGTATATGAAACACCAAGACTATGGGCCCCGTTTGGGTAAGTTGGTACATCAACTTCCCGGGGACGTAACTTTGGCATACGATCTCTGTTTGATGTGTTCCATACCTTGTTAGAAAGATCTATCCGAGCACTACAACTTTTGGGTGAGAAACATTGATCTACAACACATGTTGCTCCCCGTTTTCCCAAAAAACGTCGTTTAAGGCCTCAAAACGGCTCCAGACGTTTAGGACCCGAAAAACTGCTAAAAATAGTAAACTGTGCAGAAACTAAAAAAATGAAAGAAGAAATGGTGGGGGTCCAAGTGGAATAGGTGGGTGGCCACCAATATCCACCTGTATCATCAACATTCTTATGCAGTCAACACATAGTGTCCACATCCTCATCCAAAAATCAAGTAGACACTACACTGTCAGTTGAGTCCTCTAAGGAGACAACATGATCAAGCATTTTTGACAAATATAAATTGATCAAGAAAAGGAATGAAATTCTAAATAACAACACATATGCCCAGTTTTGGAATCAAACATCTACAACCCAACTTAGATTAATTTCTACATTTGACATAGAGAAGGGAAGGATGCAAATGGAATTCCTACAAGCACAGGTCCCTCACCCCACGAAAACTCCTGAATACAAGAAAATATCCTTTGAGTTTGATGTGAAGGAGGTCAATCCATTGGACCAAATGTACATGCACAAACAAACAGGGAGATAATTTTCTCCACTCTAGAAAACACTTCACTGACTACCTCGAAGTTGCAGGTATCTTTGAATATTGTCCAATTTCAATTGAAGCTGGAGAATATATCATCCTTGGCCAAAGATAATAAAATAAAATCCTTGGAGGAGCTGGTGTTGAAGATTGGTTATGAGCCTTCTAATGTCAAGGAAGTTGAAGAGTTACTAAAGAAGAAAAATGTTGACATAACCTCCTTCAGAAAACAAATGAAACTTCCAACCAGTGAAGATTCACAAGAAAAGGAAATGGTTGAAAGTAAAGGCCACAAAGAGGAGATGTTGAAACTCATCATGGAGGAGAATGTCCAAATAAAAGAGACGGAGGATGAGTTGGACAATCTGGTCAAAGAGAAAGAACATAGTATGCAGATGGAAATTATTCTAGTGGAGGCAGTCCCTCTGACATGAGTTAGTACAACAACAAAGATTCCATCGGCCATCCCAATGAAAGTTCCATATGCTTCTGAGAAGCTGGTGAATTAAATGGAGGACATGTCCCTTCAAGGGTAAGAAATTAGAAAGTTGTGAGAAGAATTAAAAAGCCTCCAAGACTTGAAGTCAATGTTCCAGTCCAGCTATAACACAGAAATTCATAAATCACAACGACTCAGTTAGTAATTACAAAATCTACAGAAGGAGACTATCATGGATAAGACATTATTTGAGGCCAATGCAAACATCTGGATGGATATCAACAAGTCGATGGTAGAAATATGGCCATTCATACAAATTGTTTTTGAACAACATGAATTGGTACAGAAGGCCAGAGAATCAATTGAAAAGATAAGGGAAGATTTAGGGGAGAGACATATAGAGGCGATTGAGCTCATTAGGTTTCTAAACTCTAAGACCAAGCATGAGTTAGAAGCATTGGAAATTGAAGACAGGACAAAGACCATCCTTGAGGTCAAGAAGGTCTCAACCAAGAAAGGATTGATGCTGCAACTAGAGGAGAAAGCTCAGATGATGAACATTGGAGTGCAGAGATTTTTCAGCAAGGTTGAAATGCTACACAAGAAGGGACTCCCTGGACTGTTAGTAATAAATGACAAGCTCATCACTCTGTCAGATTACAAGCAGAAGATCAACACAGTGGAAAATGATGGTTCTAAATTTGCAGGTATACAAGGAAGTATTACTGGAAAGGCATTTTTAGAAACATTACAGTTGGACCTGAGAATACAACATGAGATAAAATGTATTTTTATTACAAACCCCACTTTTTCCAAGTACATTGAGATGGATGAAATATACATAAATTTACTAAAGGTTTCCATCCCTAGTCAAAAGAGATAGGATGAATTGTGTTATTTACTTGAGTAAAGGTGATGTGGATTTTCGAGTCAACATGGAGCATACAATCAAGTCAAAGTGATGAATCATCAACTACTTCCCCGAGAATCAACACCAAGGATTCAAATAGATTAGCAACATTCCTAATATTTTGTAATTTGTAATCTAGTTAGTTAGATTTTCTCTCCACAATATCCTAGTCATTAATGACAAGATCATATGTAAAATATTGTATAAATACTTCTTCCTTCGAAGTATTGAGGGTTGATTTTTTCACCCTAGGAGATATTTGTGTAATCTTTTCAAAAGGATCGACCAATAATAAAACAAGCCAAGCCAATTTACAGGATTCTTGTGTCGAATTGTTGGTGATGTTCTCTTTATCTGTTAAATGTTTTTATATTATTTGTAATCACTTATGTTTTTCAGATTCTAATCATTAAAAGGAAGTCAATAGAACATAGTTTATCTTGCATACTCTGTTTATGGTCTTTTAATGGTATATATGTTATTAATATGTATTAAGTAAGGAAAATTCTTAACTGCTTCTTTGCTTGGTTGATTTTCTCACCTTTTCTGTCTTATCCATCTCATTAAATCTTAATAGATACAAAAATTTTATTGTCTTTCCCTATGAAGAAACCTCATAAAAAGTTGCATCTGATTTTGATCTTTAATACAGACCCCATAGCCCAATGTAATTTTAATGCATTTCTTCAACCAAACTTTATAAACAAACTAACAAACACAGACTATCTTAACTAGCCTAATATCTAAAACCTAAACAAATCTAAATCATATAAAGAGATCCCCCTTTGAAACTAGAAGGGATAGATCCCAGTTTCAAAAATGGTTTTGATAAGTTACCTCTATCAATTTCTTTTACCCTTGACAACCTATGGGAATTATAGAGTGCTAACAGGGTACATAGAAGGAAAAGATCAACAATTGGTTTCAGTGCGAAAGGTTACTGCATATCATATTTGGTGCAAAACAACAACATAGATACGAGGAGAAATATGAGGGATTTGGACAACCTAAAGAACATATAGAGAAGTGCTTAGTTCAATGGAGATTAGTACCACTAGAATAATGGCCACACCATTTCATTCACACACACTAGAAGACATTCCGAAGAACTGGTACAGAAAACATGAACAACACATAAAAACTACTAAATGTGAATAGATACAACATAGCTTTGTAGTTACATTTTACTTTGAGCATGACAACGAAGAGATTGATATATCACTGAAAGTGGTAAGCGATAATATATTTGAAGAACTAAATTTTAAAATAATCCCAACATTTCAAAAGAAGGCTAGAGAGACAATTAAACAATAGCTACACTATTATCACGTCGTAGAGGAAGAAGATCAAGCATAAGATAATCCACACAATATACAGATTTCATAAGTAGAAGGTGAAAGGGAAGTAGAAGGTGAAAGGGAAGTAGAATGCCACAATATGGATTCAAAATATTATGTTGCACAATTAAAGATTAAGAAGGTCAACATTGGCATTGTAGAAAATCGAAAGATGACTAGTATTGGAGATTATTGAAATAATGAGACAATAGAGAGGATCATAGAATTACTGCGTGAGTACAATGAATTATTTCCAACAACATTCTCAGAGATGAAGGGGTTAGCAAGAAATATAGGAGAGATGAAGATCTTGTTGAATCCAGAAGCAAGACCTATCAGATAAAGGCCTTACATATTGAATCCAATATACAGAGAGAAGGTGAAGACAAAAGTTGACAAGATTCTAGAAGTTGATGTTATAGAACATGTAGAAGAGTTAGAATGGACGAATCCTATGGTGGTGCAAGAAAATAAGCAACGAAGAATCAAGATTTGTGTAGATTTGATAAAATTGAATGATGCTTGCCTAGATGATCCTTTTCCTACCCCATTTACAGATGATATTTTGGAGAATGTATGGGGTCAAGAGGCTTATTATTTTACAGATGGATTCTCAGGATATCATCAGATTAGGATAACACTTGAAGATAGGAATAAGACAAAATTTGATATAGAGTGGAGTTCATTCCAGTATATAGTTATGCCATTCAGATTGAAGAATGCACCAACCATTGTTTCAAGGGTAGTAGTAGCATCTTTTAAGGAGTTTATTCATAATTTTTTGGAGGTTTACTTTGATGATTGGACAATGTTCATTTTTTTGAAATATTATGTTGACGTATTAAGGTTGATGTTGGACAGATGCAACCAATGTCAGATATCATTGAACATTAATAAATGTATTTTCAGCGCACCTTTTGGGATTTTTTTAGGACATGTGGTGTGTAAACATAGTCTGTTTTTTGATACTGCTAAAATTGTTGTCATAGTTAACTTACCACCACCAAATTCAGTGCGCCTGTTTAAGACTACATTGGGCCATACAAGGTATTACAAAAATTTCATAAGAGGATATGCACAGATTACTGTTCCAATGGAGAAGTTGATGAAGAAGGACACTAAGTATCAGTGGAATGATGAATGTCAAACTAAATCACATGGCTCATATGGAATTTCTCTTTTGGAGCTGAACTCTGGCCTCATGTTTCTCTTGGAATTTTGGCTCTGGATTGCTAGAAAACTAGACAAGCTGAGTTGGGGCACGGGGTTGTGAATAGGGAGAAACATATTTCACAAATGAGACAAGGGTGTAGATAGCACAAGACAAAAAATAACTGAGGTAAACAATAAGTCTCACTTGTGAGTTCACAAGATATTATAACTAGAGAGCTTTGTAATTACTCCTAAGGACACTCATCATTAAACCATAAATGCAATCTCAGGCTTAGGTGTATGATGGGACTAATAAGAGGGTAAAATACATAGGGTGATCTTGGCTTTAATGAATGGGTTGATAGGGATGTGGTTGACCTAAGGGTTTACCATTTTAATGGTTGATACTCCCAGTGGGGATATCGATGACATGTATGCGTATCACACCTTTATGGCTTGACAGAACGTTACGATAAGTTATTGTAGTTCCCATAAAGGGTATGACTGGACAAGATGCATATGGCACATGGGTTGTGATACATTTTGGATTCCCCCTCCCTCCCCCCCTTCGACCAAAATGGGGGTCCTTGTCATATTTAATGACATCATTTAATGTAATGGTGGCTCTTCCAATCCTATGCAACTGAGTAAGTAGTTCTGCACAAAATCAACTCTTAGACTGAAAAAGAAGTATATGTTGTGGCACAACAATGCACACTGTGACGTTATTAACTAAATTAAAGAAATTACAGGAAATTAAAATATAACTACTATACATGCTCCCTTAGAATAGATCAATAATAATTTGGCTCAATCATGAGAAATATAGAGTTTTAGGCGGGCGCCATTCACCCATCTTGGTCGAAGGATGCCATCTAGTTGCGCTAGCTTGACTACACCAGATTCTCAGATTTACGCAACTATGAATGGAACCAACCAATGAATGCACAAATTTCCTAGATGATTCTGATATCGGTTGTCATAGAGTATTACCTTATCCCCTTGTGTAAATATTTTATCCTTAATGTGACTATCATGCCAAGATTTATGTCTAGCTTTCTTAAGTGTCTAATGAAAATATGCTAGAAATATTGCTTCTTCAAATTCTTTCAAGTCTGCAATCCTCTGTGCAACTGATTCATCATCTTTCATGTGCGTAGATTGTGCTATATAAATACTAGGGGTGAATAATTATCTAGGTACAACATCGCATTTCCCATAAACCAACTTAAATGGAGTATACTTGTGCAACTTCTTCATGGTATTCCTGTAATCCCACAGGACTGCTAGAACTCTATCATACCAATATTCACTGTTTGTGAAACATACTTTTATCAGTCCTCTTTCCATAATTTTATTGAATTCCTCCACTGTATCATTATCTTGTGGGAGATAGGGATTGCTCTTATGGTGTTGTATAAGGAATTATGTTGTTGAAATTGCGATTCTGTTGTTGATAAAGTGACTACCTTAATCATTGGTCAGGCTTCTAGGACATCCAAACCGAGTGACGATGTTCTCAAAGATAATATAATAGTTTTATCTGTCAAACAGTCTTGAAATTCCTCTTCTTTATCCCATCTTGTGAGGTAATCTATTGCGGTAATGATGTATCTAGCCTTTGAATGCTTAGCTAGGGAGTTGATTGGTCCAATAAAATCAACAACCCACTTTTCAAAAGCCTGAAGTTCTCTAACTAGATGAAGGGGTAATTCATATCTGCGTGATGGCTTTCCTACTCTTTGGAATATGTCACAAGATCTAGCATACTTCTTAGAATATTTAAATAATGTAGCCCACCATAATCCAGTTGGGTCACGTCATTGCTAAAAGGACTCGATAAAATTTATGATAACTAATATATATGTGGAAATAACACACAACATGATATAGGTGGATGGGGGTGGCCACCCACCTATTCCACTGGCTCAAAGACCAGTTTCCATTTTGGCAGTTGTTTTACAGTTTTTCGTATCCCAAACTTTTGCGACCATTTTGAGGCCCTAAACAACATTTTTTGGGCTCGACTACACCTAACGTTTTGTTCGCGAAAAGTCTTAGACTGGGAAAATTTTTTACTACTCAATTATACCTTTACAAGGGTGTATCGAATGTCCCAAACAGAGATCATATGAAAAATTTATTTCCTTGAGAAGTTGATGTATCAACTACCCCCATGGGGGCCCACAAACCTTTTGGAATTTCATCTGCCGGGGTTAGGGTTTTGGATGTTTAGGGTTTTCTCATTTATTTTTTTATGTTAAAAAGGACTTTGGAGCCTCATTGTACTCATGTTCATGTGAATGAGCATAGCTGACACATCTCTTCTTAGAGATAAGATACCACCATTCTAGATAACTTCTTTGTTTTTTCATTTTATAATCTTTTGTATTTCTGACAATCATTAATAGAATATGATCTGTATAGTATTACTACATTCCTTGTCATATATTTGTGTATTTGTTTGTTATAACTCTCTTATATTTATGCCTTCATATCATTCCCCAAAATAATCTGGATCAGTGGTATCAAAGCGATCTGCTCCTTGTCATTCTTAGTGCATGTCCCTGATGAGGTCAAGGTATAGAGAGTTTGGTATCTAGTTTGTTTCTCTTGAGGAAAAATGCTCTCACACACCCAATAAACCTTTCATGGTGGAAGAAAAGAGGGATGAGAGGACAAAATATCCTTTCAAACTATTTCTCGAGGAATCCCTCGTGCAATAGAGGAGCAAGATGATGGATAATTTCACCCAGATCTTTCGGCAGTTGCTGACAACAACAAAGGAACCTTCAACCATCAGTCACTTCGAAGGTGTTGTTAGAACCATGTTTTTTATAGTTAGATTCATAGGTTCATCCAATTTTTTAGAGTCATTCCTTAGTTCTTTGAAAAAACAAAGTTTTCCTAAATAAATCGCAGCTGGTGTGTCAAAGTTCATGAGGTCAGTGAGAAACTAAGGGATGGTTTGAAAAATCGAATAAGGACTTTGGATAAGAGTTGGGAAAAGGGTGTAAGGATTAGTCATGTTTGAATTGCAAAGGTTTATCTTCTGAAATATCGAGTCATGTCAGAAAGGGGAAATTAGGTACCAAAGTCGAGTCAAGTGGTTAGGATAAAGGTCATGTCAAAATATATTATGAGAATCATTACCTAATCATG
>SNQJ01S0071946.1:73410-98033 GCA_010110895.2 Picea sitchensis | reverse complement strand
TTTTAAGTGGAAGTACATGATAAGCTAGAAGAGCATCACTAAAGATAGATCAAGCCATCGATCTAAGAAATGATCGACGGACAACATTTGGTTCACGTCAAAAGTTGCGAGGAGGTTATTGTTCAAGGAATCTCACTTCAGAATAATTGGCAACTTGAAATTCGAATTACCCAAAGCCCGAAAGATGAAATGAATAAGGAAAATCGAATATGGAGAAAATGTGATGATCGTTATATCAGGGAGAACCATGTTAGCAAACCACATCTACAAGGACATGTGGTAGACCAAGTTGGCATACCACATCAAAATACCATTTCAGCAAGGACACATGGTGCAATCCGACAATGATAAGTGTCAATTTGAATCGACACTTCAGGTACATGCAAATCATGAATCTGAGTGACACATGGCAGCTAATCAACTCGTGACACATCAACAAGTGACGTAAGCAAGCTATGTTACTCCGGGAGATTTACTTTGGGAGTTTCATCACCAGAAAAGGTCAAAATTCCTAAAGTCCTGAACGACGAAGGTTCGAATTCACTCTCAGCCGTCGATCTAGGGTACATTTTGGGAGTTAGGACAACCGTTAGATTGAGGAGAAGTACAGATATGATGCATTGGATATGAGCACCTAGGATCAATGGTCGTTGGATCCAGAGATAAATGCACGAAGGTTAAGCCTTTGGATGAGCGTAGGAGAGAGGACTTGTCAAAGTCCCAAAGTCTCGAATTAAGTAGGGACCGTACATTGTTAAGACTGATAGGTGACGCACAATCCACAACTCTGGAGAAAATCACTTTGGGAGTTTTTGGTTGGGAAGGAAACCAGATTGCCTGAAGAACCGAGGGCCGAAGAAGATCTAGGGTGTCGATTTTCAGAAGGACGCGTGGCACAAATCTGTACAGTTTGGGGAAAAACACTCCGAGAGAAAGTGAAGGAAGTGAAGTTGAGTTTTGAAATCCCCAAAGCCCAAATAGATGAAGGGGTTGAGGACCATTGATCTGTAGGAGGACGCACATCAACATATCGTGTACTCCGGTTGGAACACTCCGGGAAAAAGCGAGCAAGGAAAGTTGAGATTTTCGAACCCCAAATACCTAAAGGGATTGTGACCAAGTGTTGATAGATCATGAATTTCAGGTGGAAGCATCGTGGAGAAAGAGAATATTGAGAATCGAGACTCTTGAAGCCCGAATGACGAAATTGATCTCGTCTGTCGGTTTGGAGGGCCACACGTCACTTGGTCGTTAAGACTTAGGAGGGCATGGATCCAGATAAGAGGAAGGAAAGACGATAGATCAGAGCCATTGATTGAAGGAATCTATCAGAGATCGCAAGATCGACGATCATGCGTGATTGTGGGACCAAAAATTGCTCGAAAGTTAATTTTTTGAAGGGGGGCTGCAATCGAAACCATGGTTTTGGATAAAGGAAATGTGGAGGCTCAAGGTAAATTGTGGGGTGAAAAGTAGTTTGATATCAAACCACCTTCAGTCATGTTCGCATTCACATGGTCACATGATAGCATCACCTAAGGTCACATCAACAGAAGATAGGGGAAGGATCAAGCGCTGTTAGGCTCAACATCAGAGGTTACACATTGAAAATTCAAAAAGCCTTTGCATGTATAATCCAACGACACTGATCAAACCGAATCTGATCTAAGGGTCGATGTTTCACTTTGTGGTTTCTTGATCAGTTACGATTTAGTTATACTAATTGAATCATTGTTCTGGGGCATTGGAATCATGGATCTTGATCGTTTTTAGATTCTCAATATGGGCGTTAGATATTTGGAGTGTAATGAATGATGACAGAAGGAATAAAGGAAACATGGCGTGACAGAGGCAGGTCATTGTTTCTCGGTAAAACAATTCAAACTGTATGTGATCAATAAGACAGTAGGAACAAAGCGTGAAAGATGCAGAGATGAAGAACATAAGCTAGACATAGAAGAAATGGTGAAAACAACAGACTGTACGAAAACTTAAGTGCAAGAATATGCGAGCAATAACACACTGATGCAGGCAGAGCAGAGCAGTGTAGCCAAACAATGATGATACTGGTAAGCCATTGATAAATACTGTATCACTTTAATAAATTTTAGAAAGAAAATATTTATATCTCAGGGTGGTAGGGTGGTGCTAGGGAGGACTGTTGTCCTCAGAGTTTCAAGTGGGTGCTTGAAAATAGGGAGTTGTAGCTTCCATTTGGTTGCAGCCAGAAAAACTAGGGTGGTAGGGTGGTGCAAGGGAGAACTATTTTTCTATGTTGTACAGGTTGGTTCCTGTGTGACTGGGAGTTGGTGTTTCCATATAGTTGGTGTTAGAACACTCAGGGAGTTGGTTCTTCCTTCTAGTGGGTGCTAGAGAAACGAGAGAGTTGGTTCTCTCAACAAGTTGCAGCTTGTAAAATGGAGGTTGTAGCCTCACATTGAGTTGGTGCTCAAATATATATGATGTACATAACATAAAAAGACTGCCTATCATTGGAAGAAGAAGAGGTTTTCTCCCTTTATGGGTTTCCTTAGGAATATTTGTTTCTGTATACTTCATGTGTGTGATTGGTGTTGAATACTCTATTGCTTACTTCCCTGAATTATTGTGATCATAATTGAGTGTTCTATAATGAGGTTAAAATGGGTATTATTGTTTAAGCAAAGTAAAAATTGATTCACCCCCCCCCCTCTCAGTTGTCTAAAAATTGGTATCAGAGGGCGTTCCTTTTATCTAAGGGTAGATCCTAGAGCTTAAAACCCTTAGCTAGAAATTCCAGCACATGGAAAAAGAAAAATAGTGAAAAATGTGGTCTAGTACTTTCATCTCAAAAACAAAAGGACCCTTGGTATATAGACAGTGGATGTTCCAAGCATATGACTGGAGACAAGGATACGTTTTTGTCTATAAGTAAAATCAAAACATGAAATGTGACCTTTGGAAATGATGAACTAGGTAAAATCAAGGGTAAAGGGATGGTGCGTTTGAGTAATGGTAAAGGAAAAGCCTAGGATGTTCTACTTGTAGATKKGTTGAAACATAATTTTCTCTRTGTAAGTCAAATGTGTGACAGAGGGTGTGAAGTGGTGTTCACTTCCAAAGATTGGAAGATAAAGTCTGTAAACTCAAGACAAGCAGTGGCTAAAGGCATAAGGATAGATAATAATGTATATGTGTTGAAAGAAGATAGAGAATAGTGTCATCTAAGAAAACATGATGAAATATGGTTATGGCATAGGACAATTGGACCTCTAAACTTTGACCACTTAATAAATCTCAAAAATCTTGAGGCAGTAAAAGATATTCCAAGAATATCAAAGCCACAAGATTCTGTGTGTAAACCCTGCTAGGTAGGAAAGTTAACTAGGTTACAGTTTAAATCCAAGAGTTCTACTTCAATAGAGAAACCACTCCAATTATTTCATATGGATTTATGTGGACCATCAAGATAGGAAGACACAGGGAAGGAAAACTACTTCATGCTAATCATTGATGATTACTCCATAATCACTTAGGTTTCTTTTCTCAAAGAAAAAGCTGAAGCATTTGAGAAATTTAAAATATTTAAGGCTTTAACTGAGAATCAAACAAGAAACAAGCTAAAGGCAGTAAGATCAGTCAGAGGATGAGAATGTATGTAAAGTGATTTCAAGTAATTATGTGATAAACATGGGATCAAGAGAGAATACACAATCCCAGGAACTCTACAACAAAATGGAGTAGTTAAGAGGCAAAACAGAACGGTTCAACAAATGGTCAGGTCAATGATGAATAAGAATAACATTGGTCAAACCTACTGGGTAGAAGAAATACACACAACAATCCATATTCTTAATAAATCCCACCTCAGACCACATAGTGACAAGACACCTTATGAACTGTGGTATGAAAGACCTTCTTCAATCAAACACTTCAAAGTCTTTGGGAGTAAGTTCTACATAAAGAATAATAATGAAAGCCTTGGCAAGTATGATGACAAGGATGATGAAGGCATCTTCTTAGGATGTGCTACCAATAGTAAAGGATATAGGTGCTTTAATAAAATTTTGTCTAAATTAGTTGATTGCATTGAATTAAAGGTCGATGAAGGAGTCCCAGTAAGAGAGGTGAGAAATATTGAGTCTGATATAGAGGAAACAACTAAAGATGAAGATGAATAGGTCCAAGAATCATAAAAAGAAGACTCCGAGTCAGATAAAGATACAAATATTCAGACAGACTCAAATCAACAAACAACATCAAATCCTTCCTCCAGAATTACTCAAAAGAATCATCCTGCAAGTCAGATAATTGGTGAGAAATACAAAGTTGTACAAACCAAGAGAAGGATAATCAAAGACACTAAGAAATCACATATAGCCTTCATATCCATGGTGGAACCCAATAACTTTAATGAATCCAATGAAGATGACCATTAGGTTAAAGCCATGAATGATGAACTTTACCAGATTGAGAAAAAAAAAACTTGGGAGATGGTTCCTAGACCTGAAGGTAAAAATGTCATAGGTTCCAAATGGGTCTTTAAGAATAAATTGAATGAGCAGGGACAAATTGTTAGGAACAAAGCAAGACTAGTCTGTAAGGGCTATGCATAAGTTGAAGGACAATATTTTGATGAAACCTTTGCACCGGTTGAAAGATTGGAAGCCATCAGAATATTTCTTGCCTACGCATGTCATAAGAACTTTAAAGTATATTAGATGGATGCTAAGTCAACATTTCTTAATGGAGATCTAGAAGTAGATGTATATGTGGAGCAACATGAAGGATTTTCACTAACAGATAACCCTAACTTTGTATGTAAGTTGAAAAACTAATTATATGGACTAAAACAGGCAGCATGAGCCTGGTATTATAGACTGGACAAATTTCTACAGGACAGGACTAAAACAAAGATGAGCCCTGTTTTAGACTGGACAAATTTCTACAGACAAAGGGTTCAAGAAAGGTACCATTGACAACAATCTATACATTAAGTTTGAGGGTGATGATTTATTAGTTGTTTTGGTTTACGTATATGATTATTATTTTTTGATGAACTAATGACCCTTCAGTTCAATGGTCTATTAATTCAATCTGCATTGAGTTTGAGATGTCCATGATAGGAGAACCATCATATTTTCTCTTTGGTTTTACTTAATCAATCGAGTTCAAGTAGGATATTTATTCCTCAAGAAAAGTATTTGAAAGATGTTAAAGAGGTTTCATGGAATATTCTACACCTCGTGGAGCACACCTTGGCGGTGGTTAATGCAAGATCGCGAAAATGGTATTTCATTTGATGTTGATCAAAGAACTTATTGATCAATGATAGGTAGTCTTTGTACATTATCATTAAAAATCCCATCCCCATATATAATGCAAGCTTTTGAAATGGTAGGTCGTTATCAGCCTCTCCCAAACAAATTCATTTAGTAGTTGCTGATATTCAACAATTGAAGGCTGCTACCGACTTATGGTCTATGAACCTAAAATCATAATTTTCAATTAACTACATATTCATATGATGATTGGGAAAACTATTTAGATGAGAGAGCACCAAATAGGTGCATTCTTCCTTGGTGACTTGTTGGTAGCATGGATTAATAAGAAGAAGGGATCTATTTCATTATAAACTAGAGGCGCAGCCATCATTGCTACTTGCTGCACTCATATACAAACTCTTGCATATTTGAAGGTCAATTATAATTTACTCAATCCCACTTCAATCGCGATAACACCCACAAGCATTAGTCTCTCCAAGAATCTCGCTCTCCATTAAAAAATGAAACATATACCAATAAAGTATCATTTTCTCAAAGAGCAGTTTACAAACAAAGTCGCTTAACTAAACGCATATTTCTTCCACATAACAAATTGCATACATCTTTACTTAACCCCAAATTAATGACACCATTTGAATATCTCATTTAAGCTCGGTATCATCCCTTCTCTCACCTAAGAGAGTCCATCCTATCAAGGGGAGTATGCATTGGTCAACATTTGATACCCTCCGGCACCGCGAACAACCTCGTGGGAGCATGTTTTGACATTGATGTTAAAGGGGAGAAAAGGTAATCTAGATGCTACGCTTTGGAGGTCTAAGAAGAATAGTGAAACCTTTCAAGGTTGGTTACCACTGCCAAAGGATTTTTGGCATGTTTTTACAGGATGAGAAGAACATCAACATATATGGAGAACATGAAAAGCATAAAATCAAGAGGAGAAGCGAACAATATGCGTAGATCAAAGATCAGAAGGGAAAAGCGGCCTCGTGGTGAAGCCTCAATAGTTGTCCGATGAAGAAATTGACCGTGTTGATTATCTAATATTATAGACATCAGTCATATGAATGACCATGGGCTTAAGGACCATTGAGGATTACACCGTCAGATCCGCAAGCCGATTAACGATAGGAATTCACTCATGGAAACAGAGAAAGAATTAAACAACACACTAGTTCTAATCCCGCAATCATTCTAGATCATCAGATCTCATAAACCCAAATATCGACGACAGTGGTTAATCTAACAAATCCATCATACAATTAGATTGAGTCATGACCACGTGATACAACAACATCCATATAAATGATGTGGATGAATTGAGGATAGCGAAAGGAGAATTAAACAAATTTTTATTTCCAATCCCGCAATTAGTGACGATCGTAAGATCTTATAGCCTCAAATATCAACGACTGTGTTTGACTCACCAACAATGCACAAATTTAAATTCATGGACGAGGACGAGTTAAATCAATCGCAGTTGTGTTGGCGCTAAACCATCCTGATCATTGATTTACTTTGATGTCTTCAACACCGTTGGATCATTCTGAGTGGAAGGATATGATAATATAGAAGAGAAACATCAAATATAGATCGAAATATTGATCTAAGAACATGATCGAAGAAAAAAAATTTGGTTCACGTCAAAATTTTCAAGGAGCTTCATCAATTGTGGAATCTCACCCCGAAGTATTGGAAACTTGAAATTTGAATTACCCAAAGCCCGAAAATATAAAATGAATAAGGACCATCAGAACTGGAGAAAATAATGACGCCAGAATGGAGAAACATCGCTAGCAGACCATGCTATAAGGACATGTGTAGACCGTTTAAGGTGACTACTAAGACCAATGACAAAGAAGGGACACATGGCACACCGACAATGACAGTGTCAAGTTGAATTCCACACTCTGCATCTCGCAAATCATGAATCGAGTGACACGTATGATAATTTAATTTGTGACACATCAACAAGGACGTAAGTGTTACCCCACCGGAGATTTACTTGTATATGGAGTTTATCACGAATGAATGTCAAAAGTCTTGAAGTCCCTAAGGATGAAGGTCCAAATTCATTCCCCGGAAAGCCATTGATCTAAGGTACTCATCCTCTCTGCTGGAATACTGCCCTTATTCTAACATGGTATCAGAGTCTGCTGAAGACCTTCTCCTATTGAAGATCGAGATCATGAAGACAAGTTACCTCATCTCCACTTTTTCCATTTTCCTACAATTATGTGTTGAGAGGATTATTCCATTGCACCCAAAGCGCTCATTTTAGTCAGTAACACTTTCTCAAGCCACTTGAAAAGGTTTATGTTTTCCCAAGATACCATTATAGTCGATCCTGGAGGTATAAAGCTTGGAATAACATTTTAAAAAAATTATGTAGAGTAGTAATTTGGTTTTATTTCAGTTTTATTTTATTTATTTCGGCTTGCTACTCTTTAGATTCTGTATATATTTTCCCCACACCCCGTAAGGATGTCGGAAAATTATAAAGAGATAGGAAAAGGTGCATCTTCCTGTTAAGCTAACCAGATCTCACCCCTTTGTTGTCATTGAGAAGCGATTTTTTTTTTTTTTTTTTTAAAATAGTTTTTTTTTAGCACACACCACCACCACCACCACCACCACCACCACCACCACCACCAACAACAACAACAAAGCAACAAATAACAACAACAACACCCCCAACCTCCTCCTTCTCAACATTGCAATATGTTTTGCTAGATCATTTGGTTAAAAGTTGTCTTTATTAAGTAAGAGGACTTGAGTTCAAGTCTCTTTGTTACCTTTTGAAAAGTTCATGCTAAATTGTAAAGTGTATTTCACTTCAAGTATAAAAGGAATCACTATAAGTAGCTTTAATATTTTATTTTAAAGTTATTTATTTTGAATGCAACTTTGTTATAAAGTAACTTCATTGTAAAGTGATCCCCATTTTTATAAAATGGTCACTTACAAAGAAAACTTACACTATCATTTGGTCATTTGGTTACCGATTGTGCCTTTTTTTTTAAAGGGCATAACTTTCATATTCGAAGTCTGTTTTCAGTGTCGTCTTTTTTAAAACCACATAACTTTTCGAGCTCTTCCATCTAGATCATCGGGCTTTTTAAATATCCATTGATCTCCCATATTTAGTATGGCTTCTACAATTACTGTCTTGCTTACCAGCAATATCTACTTCCAATGGAAATCTCAATATGGAATATTTATTATTAAGAAGTAAGCATTTGTTCGGTATTTACCTTTGTTAAGGTCCCAACCCACACATAGGTAGATCAATGTATTTTGATGTAATAAAGGTCAATATTAATAAGACCTTTCAATAAAATGTAATATGGATGTAAGAAGACTCCATTAGAAGCTCCGGCTTCTAGAAGGATCTTCCTAGATTTCTTTTAGTATAATAGAGTCGAGGGTAAGGAGAACCCCTAGTTTGATATTATTGTACCGACACGCTCGACTCGAGGTTTCCTAAGAGGCCCGTGGAACAAGTATCCCATTCAAAGTGTTATTTCGGTTGCTATTTCTCAGATCTCATTTCTGTATTGTGAAGATTATGCTAGATATTTTGCTGACACCCTGTCATTTCTAGTACTTCGCTTCTATTCCTCGTGATATTTTATATATTTGCATCTTGCAAGTGGTATCGAAAGCACCCTTTCTTTGGCAGAAATTGTAGGTATTTTTTCCGTGGTAGAGACGCATTCATCGCCTTTGGCCACAGATTCGGTTGCTACTTACGAACCTACCTGCTGAGGGATTCATACACACAGAAATACAAGTGGGTTCTGTTTTCATGACGCTTTGGTGTACACCCTTGTAACCCCCGTTGGTACCCCTTCGAATGGTAGCGACGACAACACCTGCGGTAATCGACCGCCCTAGATTTCAAGTCTCCTCTCAGATAAAACCTATCAATTTGGCCGACTGCTATAGTGTCACCGAACAACACTCGTGAAGATACTCTAGTACCTGGGTAGGCCTGCAGAATGGGCTAAGGGTACCTGGCCTATCCCCATTAGTGCCTCGAGATATTGGGTCGAGTACTACCGTTGGACCTCGTGACGATATCGAGAGCTATAGCAATGTGGCAAACCCTTGACCGAACCTTTGAATACCTAACCTTGGGGAACATAAATAACAATATAAACAATTAAACCGTGAGATCTATTTAACCCAAAGATTCCAGATGGGTTAAGGTAAATACTGTTCGTAATTTAGATTTCAAAGATCGCAAAGATTCTTCATACCAAAGCATAACTCCACAGCTGTAAAAAAAAAAAAAAAAAAAAATTTTTTCACCATTATTTGAGAGAGACTTCTGTCCCATTAGACCATGTTTCTCCTTATCACTTTCATCCATATCATTTTTCTCAAGAAAATTTCTCGACCGGCCCGCGACCCTGGCCACCCATTTTTCACCATTATTTGAGAGACCTCGCTCCATTAGATTCATCTCTTCTCCTTATCACTTTTATCCATATCATTTTTCTGCTAAAAAAAAATCTTGACCCCTCAAGTAGCTCCTTTCGGGCCACCGTCATCATGGCCCATACCGGTGAATCCAAGAACTAGAGTCTCGCTTCAACACCCCGCAACATGGTTTACTTGAGACCCAACAAGAAGTGCAACAACTCGCTGCTACTATTTCCTCCCAGGATGCCTCCATGAATGCATCCGGCCCGATAGGCGAACCGCGAATGGCGAAGTAAAAATGAACTTTGAATCGTCGTTGTAGCACTCGCATTCAAACTCAAAATTCCTCTCATGATGATGCACCTAAAAAGACCAAGGAGAACTTCTTCCCATTCCTTTCAACCACATCACTTTCATGGGACATACTGGTGGATGTAACTAAATTTGATGGCTCGCACTCCCACCGGTTGGGTCACACAAATGGAACATTATTTCTCTCTCTCTACAACATTACATATGACTGGCCAACTCGTATGGTGTTCTCCATCTCATCAAGAATCACCGGCAATGGTGGAAATGGAGAAAATCAATAAGGACATACGTTTGGACCCAATTTGTTGCGAAGCTTTATGAACGCTTTGACACCGACACCAACCATTTGTTTGAAAATTGAAGCACCGTGCACGCTTGAAGACTTATAGTCAGATGAGCTGCCCTGTCTTTTCCAACAGAGGGCATGACCGATGCCTTCTTTCGTGAGTGCTTTATCGCTGGCCTCTAAGGAGGAGGTTAGGGCCCATGTCCCTCATGTATTCTAACTTCCACGACTTGGGTGGAGGCTACCAAAAGCTAAAGAAGCACAAGTTGTATCCTCTCAAAACCGTAGTTCTCCTCTTTATCCCTATCCCTAAACTAGTAAACTCCACTACTCCCTCCTCCCCTTCCCCTTAAAGATCTAGAAATTGACCCGAGTTGAAATGGATGAACGACAACTCAAAGGCCTCTATAACTGTGATGACAAATTTCCCTAGCTACAAATGTAAGGAACAAAATCTCTTTAAGGGCTATCTCGAGGATATTCAAGAAGACGATGATGACACTTCGTTCAATCAGAACCATCTCTCCCCGCAGGCTAGAACCTATCATTTCCCCACGTTTCCCACCGGCTTCTCCCCAAAATCTCAAGTTAATCGGTTATATCAAGCACCGAAAGGTCATCATCTTGGTTTATAGTGCCATTCCACAATCCTTTATTCATCGCCGCATCGCTTCAAGAAACCCACCGCTATATCCACATCATAATAATTTCCAAATCATGATTGCTACAATGGTGGCTCTAGAAATGTGGAGGGTGGCCAGAAATGTGTTCCTAATAGGTGACTACAACCTCAACCGCGCGTTTTCTATTGACATGGGAGGTTATGAGCATCAGGTTGGTGCCAAAATGGCTCGTAACCTCGGGTCCCATTCTCATGGACTTTCGTAACTTAACCATGCAATTTGACCAAGGTGGCTACAACATAAATTTCAAGGTATCACCGCTGTCTCCGAATCACCGGGCTCACCGCATGGAGAAATTGCTCAAAAGGTCATTCCGTGTCACAGCCCAACTCCATGCCATTCAAGCTACATAGATCCCCCCCGCTCCCCAAGACCTCCAAGCCCCCTTTCTAAACATCAAACAATCTTCTCCACTCCCCAAGGACTCCCCCTTCCCGTGGTGTCTATGATCATTCCATCCCCTTGTCCTGTGAAGCCTTCCAACATACCGGCCCATATCGCCAATCTCGCTTGCCCAAAAGAATGAAATTGAAAATGGTCCAGGAACTCATCAGCTGGAGTCATCCATCCTAGTATGAAGTCCTTACCCTCCTGGGTCATTGTATGGTAATTAAAGAAAGAAGGTTCTCATGATGTCCCGACTGTGCTCTCAATAAACTCACCATCAAAAGACAAATTCCCATTCCTGTCATTGATGACCTCATTGATGAAATCGTAGAGGTGCCCAATTATTCACCAAACTTGATCTTCACTGCTATCACCAGATCCCAGATGAAAGAGCCCGACATTCCTAAGATGACCTTTGGCACTCATAAAGCGAGGGCCACTTTACGAAGTTTTTGGTCATGCCCTTTGGTTGTGTGACCTCCACCTTTCGTGAGCCTCATGAACCATGCGTCTTCCTCCCTTTTCGCCGCCATTTTGTCCTGTAGTTTTCTTTGATGATATCCCTATATATAGTAAGACATGGAAAGACCATCTGACCCTATGTGGACTGTTCTCAAATTTACTGGCCACACTAACTTTTCCTCAAACAGCCTAAGTGTTCTTTGGCATCCGGCGAATACTTGGGTCATCTAGTAAGTAAGGGATGCATGCCGGTTGGATTCGGAAAAGATTGAAGCTATGTAAGATTGGACGCACCCTAAGACACTCAAAAGCCTACGTGGATTTTTTGGGCCTCACAGTATATTATCGCAAATTCGTCAAGAAAACTAGGAAGATTAAAAGACCTCTCATGGCTCTTTAAAAGAACTTTTCACTTGGACCCCAAGAAATGCTCAAGATTTTCAAACTTGAATATGGCCATGTGCAATTACTCCGCTCGCTCTCCCCGACTTCACAAAGACATTTGTGTTGGAATGCGTATGGCATCAAGGAAAGGTATTGGCAATCGGCCCCATGCAAGGGGTTGACCTTTGGCCTTCGAATGGCAAAACCACCAAAAGAATCAAGTAAAACCCTATATTTATGAAAAAAAGAATGTTGGCTGATTCGCATGCGAAATTGCATGGTTCATCTCCTGGGCAACGATTCCAAATTAAGATGCACCATGAAAGCCTCAAATACTGAACAAACGATTTCCTCACAGGAGAAACAAAATGGGTCACTAAGCTCTTGGCTAAGGATTATGAGATCGTTTACAGAAGGGAAAAGACAATGTAGGGCGGTGATGCATTGTCCCGTAAATAAGAAGATGAAGGATCCTTTTTCTCTCTTCCTTCATTGTACCCGATTACCGCAAGTGCACCAGAATGGTTGCAAGACCCCAAAAGTTCAAATCTAATTCAGCAACCGCGGTAATCAAGGCGTAGGGCTCCTGTGGTACTCTTTGGCTCTCGTGGATAACCTCATAAAGGTCGCTTTGTATTTGGTAAAACAATCCAAGCTCAAATCCATCAGACTGAAGTCCATGCTACACCCATAGCGGGGCACTCGTGGTTCACCAAAACATATGATTGTGAAGTTAAACGCTCCTTTTTCTCGAATGCAGTAAGGAAACAGACATCCGTAAGTTTGTGGTCAGAATGTGAGGTATGCCAACGCACAAGGGAGAACAATCAAATCTCCAAGCACACTCCAACCGCTTCCACTTCCCCGACATTTGGAAGGATATATCTATGGATTTTACATGTGCTTACCCAAATCGTGGAATAAATCGCTGATAATGGTGGTGGGTGGGATCGCCTTCCGCATGCCTATTTTGGTGCTCTTTCACCACCCATTTACTGTCCACTATGGGCCCAAATTTTCATGGATCAGTTCAAGCTTCATGGCATGCCAAACTCTATTGTTTCGACGAGACCCAACTTTCACAAGCAATTTTTGGTAAGAACTGCTTAAGCTACAAGGCACACAAATCGCATCTCACCAACTTATCATCCCCTGCATGATGGTCAAACCAAGTCGGCCAACAAGTAAGCCTTGAAAACCTATATGAGTGCTTTCAGATCTAAAACAACACCAGAGGCTCAATGGTTACCCCTCTACTGAATAATGGTGGTACCACACTACATACCATACAACCACCGCATGACTCCTTTTTAGCAAGTATGGATCAGAATAATCACAGCTTCTTCCTACACTTACCGGTACCCCTGAGGTCCGTATGGGTTGACCAAACATTTACAAATTCAAGAGGATATCCTTTGCACTTTAAAGAGAACTGCGGTATCATGGCCCGCACTGTGAATGAAGCAAAGAAGCGATCAAGGCCTAAAATGTCATCAATTTGTAGGGATCAGGTTTCTGCGGGTCAGAACCATATAAGAACTTCCCTCAAGGCCGAAAGTAAAGGTCGTGGCTAGCACCCAAATTTTATGGCCCTCCATAGTTCCTGTACATGGGACAAGTCAGATATCGCTTAGCCCGGCCAACATACATCCTGTTTTTCATGTCTCTCGCTTGAAGAAGGTGATTGGAATCCGTGCCAACTTCAAAACCAACCTTCCGTGAAGAAATGCTGAAGGACAAGATTTGGCTACAAACAAGCAGCTGAACTAGGGAGTATCTCGGCCAGAACCATCAAGGAAGTGCTAGTACTGGAAAGATATGACCTGATACTTGGGAACCAAATACCATTCCCCGTGAGTAGCTTCCACATCCTAAAGCCCTTGAGGGACAAGGTTATTTTTGGGGGCGATGTTAAGGTCCCAACCCCATTAGGTAGATCAATGTATCTGAAATGTAATAGCACACATTACAGACCTTCTAACAAAAATAGGAATATATGGATGTAAGAAGATCCCATAGAAGCTGGCCTAGAAGGATCTCTCCTCTAGATGCTTCTTTTAGTATAAATAGGAGTCGAGGGTATGAGAACCCTAGTTTGAATATTATTGTAACAGAGTTAATCACTGACTGAGGTTGCTCCCTCTAAGAGGCCTGTGAACAATGCTTTATGAATCAAAGTGCTAAGGCTATTTCAGAGATATCATTTCGTATTGTAAGATTATGCTAGATATTTTAATTGCTATCTCATCATTTCTAGCATTTCGTCATTTAGGCTATTTTATATATCCGTATCCTTGCAACCTTTGGAAATGAAAAAGCACCCACTGATTCTTATAATGAATCCAAGTGGGATAATAGGAACGATGAAGCACGTGGACTAATAAAAATTTCCATCTCATGATTTAAGGTACTACATTCAAGATATTGATGACCCAAAGAAGCTTGGGATTGAATCTATGTTTGGTAAATCCAATATTATTCCAACACAACAGTTAGATAATCAAATACTCGTCTTGAGTCCAAATGATTTTTCTTGGCCTTGGAGACTATCTATAGGTTTAAAACATTGAGAATATGCTAAGAATGTAAGATAAATGGAGGAAGAGCGTTGCATAAATCTTATTCAAGAGGTTGTGGTAAAGCATATTTCGTGTTTGTATCTACATTTTATGCCATGAGAGCTATAGGGGAAGAATCCTATGAAAAACCCGGGCCTTTGAGTCCTTGGTAATTTCTTTTGATTCGAGAGGAAGATAAGTTTGTACAATTTGTAGTGATCAACATTGTAGGTCCCTTCCAACAAAGCCTTAGTTGCCCAACAAAAGATAAACCTAAGTATCCTAAGAAGCAACATCCTCGGCCACAACAACAAACAAAATATGGGTCCCAAACCTTGTCAACAACTTTTAGCTCCTCACGGTGACAAAGGAGCAAAATATAAAAGTAAGAATAATAACAAAATTGCAACTTTTGTGATAAAATGGTCATGATGAGTCCAAAATTGCTCTTCAAGAAGATGGCGGTTTTAGAAGCAACAATGAAGAATCCCAACATCAAGATGATCAATTTCTTCTTCTCATGGACATGCACTTTCTCGCTTCCAAGCCCTTCAATTCAAATTTACCACTACTTCTTCTTTCCTCGATGAGTGGCTTATTGATTCGTAGAGCATCTTATCATATGGTTATGATAAAGACATATTTTCTCTCTAAAATGAATGTAACACCAAGAAAATATTTGTTGGTGATGATAGATCTCTTTAGTGTTGTAGGATCCTGAACAATTCAAGTAGATACTGGTCATTTTAATGATGTATTATGTGTTCCAAGTCTTCTTTATAACTTTTCATTAGTATATCAAATCACTCATTCGTGTGAAAATCGCCGAAGTTTTCATTCCTCACCAAATTGTGTAATCAAGGATCTAATGTATCCTAAGCATGTTTTTGCAACTGAATTGTTGATGATATTACCGTGTTGTACAAGTTTGACAACCTTTGGTCATCGGATTTTTCATCACTTTTTGTTGCTCATATTATGACTTGAGTAAACTTTGGCATGAGTGGTTTGTCATCTAAACTATCGGCCATTGCAACAACTATGTAATCAACATATGGTGACCGGTCTTCCTCCTGTTTCATGCGTGATGGTGCTTGCAACCGTTGTGTTCTCGACAAACATCACGGGACAATTTTGAAAACGTACTCTAAGCACACACCTGTCCTTTGGTAAACTTCTTCATGCGATTCATGGTCCAATTTTCTTCTCCTTCTTTTCTCGGTGCAAGTATTTCTTTAACTTTCATTGATGAATTTTCCGTGACGCACTTGGGTATACTTATTAAAACTTAAGAGTGAATTCTTTGGCATGTTTTTGGCCCATGGCCCTTGTAGAAAAGAAATCTGACATCAAATTCAAAGGTTAAGAACAGATAATGGAGGTAAACATGTGAACAATTTTACAAGCTATTGCACTACACATGGAATCCAAATGCAACACACTATTCCATCTACACTACAACAAAATGGTACACTGAGAAAGAACCACACATTAAAAGAAATGGCTAATTGTATGATCCAATCTATGGATTAAGTCTAAAATTATTGGAAGCCATCAACTATGAAAATTACATAGTAAACTTGACTTCAAAAAGGCTCTAAAAATATTAAGAAGCTTGGACTAAAAATTAAACCGCATGTAAGTCACTTCATGTATTTGGAAATATAGCATGGGCTCACAATCCTAATTAGAAAAGGAAAGCATTACAACCAAAAGTGAGAAGTGTATATTTGTTGGTTATTCTCAAGATGTCAAAGGTCATAAACTTCATTCACATTGTAATGAAATTATTATTAGAAGAGATGTTAAATTTGATGAAAATCTCTTTGTCCCCATGAAAGCCATCTTCTACATTTGTGCCTTCTCTTTATGATCCGGTTTCTTCTTTATATTGGCGAAAGCAGGATGAAAATCCACCTCCTCTCTTCTCTCACCCTCCTCTAGATGAGTCCTTTGAACTTGAAAATCCAACACCAGCTCCACCGCTTCCTAGATGGGTCCTGTCAACACGCTTAAACAACTGGTGATCTTGTCGATGATCCTTCGAATCAACATCAGACATGTTCATAGTTCCAGAGATCCTCTTCTCTCTTGGCTCAAGTTCCAGAAACTCAAGGATCCGTATATTTGTAGAAGCTCCAGCCAACTAGATTGGGATACAACATGAATGAAGAGTATCATTCTTTAATGACAAACGATACTTGGGATCTTTGTACCTCTTCCAAAAGGAAGAAAACTTGTTAGATGCAAAATGGGTCTACGTAAATAAGTATGCATCAGATGGAAGTATTGAAAGACACAAGGCTCGCTTAGCTGATTCTCCCAAGTTAAAGAACCTATTATAATGAAACCTTTTCCCTTGAAGCAAAAATGAATTCCATCCGCCCTTTTCTTTCCCTTCCTGTCACTTGCCATTACAAATGGGAGGTCCATCGTGATGGATGTTAATCCACTTCTTCTTGCATGAAGATTTGTAAGAAGAAACGGCATGGAACAACCTCCGGCTATGTCCAAAATGACCAGCCTTGTTTGTCGCCTCAAGAAATGTCTCTATGGTCTCAAGCAAGCTCCCATTTTGGTATTCCAAAATGGATAGCTTTATTGCCATTGATTCTCTTAACACTCCGATCCTAATGTCTATACCAAGAAAGTAGGTGGCCATCTCATAATCCTTGTCTTTATGTTGATGACCTTATCCTATTGGTAGTGACTCAAAACTTTAAACCATGTGAAAATAGCCTTAAGAATAACTTTGAAATGACAACTTAGATTTTTGCACTATTTCCTCGGCTTCCAAGTTTTGCAAAACAATGAGGAATTTTTCTTTCCTTGCCTAAGTATTCTTGTGACCTTCTTCGTTGTTTTCACATAGAAGATTGTAAACAAACTCCATCTCCCTTCCGGGGCCTCTGACTCAAGCTTTCTCGCCACCGTCTCTCCTGCTTTTTTCGATGTCACCCTATATCACGCTAGTTATAGCTCTTATAATTTGACTCATTACCTATCCTAATCTTTCCTTTATTGTTGGTCTTGCTGTTCATATGAAAACACCCCATGAAAGCCATTGAAAGAAGCTAAAAGGATACTTCGCCATGTTCGTGGTACGCCTACTTGGGATAGTACATGTACTGGAGACTCTTTACCGGTCGGGCTTAATCAATTCGGGGACAATCTGACGCACTTTGGATGATCGAAGTCTACTCCAAAGTTATGTTTTAGCATTGGTTAAGGACCCGCCACTTAGTCTGGGGAGGTCGCTATTGTAACTTTCTTCGTGAGAAGCAGTAATCAACAACGGTAATGTAAAGTCGAAGTCTCCGTGGTTTCAACCGATCCTTTCTATGGTTTGATTCCAAGATCAAGATATCAATTAGCCTTTTGGTGACAATCGAAAAGCATCAAGCTCACTAAAGACCCAATTCAACATCGTAGAAACATTATCGATTCGCTACAAATGCACTTCATTAGAAAGCTCATTCCATGATCAATTTATTAAAGTGCTCTTTTCCCTATAGAAGATCAAGTTGCGTACATTTTCACAAAGTCTATTTAAGAAAAGTCAAACTTTGATATATGTTATGAGTTCAAGAAGTTGTGATTAAGGGGATAGACTTAATGCCTCCCTTCCTTCCCTCTATTGTGTCATCACAGGTAAACTCTTCAATCCCATCCCAAGTTGTTCAAGGGGGATGTTAGGATATTTAGACACTTAGGAGTTAGTGTAAGATCTACTATTCATTAAAATGCTAGGGTAAAAGTGTGTTTTCTAGTAAGGTTTCTTAGTATGCATTAGTATGCATTTGTAGTTAGGAAATATGACGGTCACATATTATGTTCCCCTACATAGAGTGATCCTCAACAGGTTCATATCCTCCTCAATCTTAATGGCCATTGATCCATGGCTTTACACGACTCCATTGGTCCATGATCTCTATTTAAAGAGCATGGAGGGTCATTTGTCATGATCGATTAGAGCAACCTTGTAAAATCTCTCCTAATATTTTTCTTTGCATTAATAAACTACTCCAAGTGGTCATATTAGGGCTGTGGATGTTTCCCCATAGGCTTTTACCACATGAAAACATTGGTGTGTTGATCTTTGATCCAATTATGTGAGTGGATACTGAAGGTGTTTTCCCTCTGTTGGAATACCTGTGTCATTTAAAGATGCACAACAAATAACCAGCAGAAGGCACATTAGAATACATTTGTTAGAGATGGAATAAATACACAATGGAATACATCAAACATAAAACACAAAGAGCACTTATATTTGCAAGCAAGTATACTACCACTAACTCCGGGTTCCGCACTAAGGACGCTTTCTCCCAACCATAGACATTGTTGTTCATTTACTCTCAACAACAAGTCACCCCCGAGCTAGGGCTATGAATCCACAAGGACGGGTCCTAGGCCAAGTCTAAATACACAGTAGTTGGATAAGTATCTCTCAGGTTTCCCAACATCACAACAATCCTAATTTCCATCTCTCTTTCCCCCTTAGCTTGCGCAACCCCAAGAAATGAACACCTTTCTCTACCATGCAATCCTTGAGGTTGTTACCTTTCTCTCTAAGGCTCCAGTGCTATTGGTCAGGAAATCTCCCTACGGGAAATTCCAAGGAATGTCAACTGTGCACAGTTCCATCCGAATTGCCATCAAGTTCATGCACACAGGCATCCATTCCCTCCTAAAATGATCAATAAATCATTAAAACCATTCAACGATGGATCTCCTCTTCCTGCCATTCGTTTCCATACTCAGCCCAATAGCACTTGAACTAGAAGTAGTGACTAAAGAGAAAGAAGAACGAGTGAACCAGTGAGAAGAGGACAAACCAAAGGAAGAATGACCCCAAAAAAACCCCCAAGGGATGTTTAAATAATTACATGAAGACAAGATCCACATGGCCTCCCTCCCAAGAAGCTCATGTAACCCCCTCTTCTCCATAAAATAAATTATGGGTAAATAAAATAATAATAACAAGACTTAGCCCCTCAAGCTCCCTCTCTTGTGGAATCATAACCCCCTATCTCTTTTGTCCTTGTCGGTCTTGCAGCCAACAGTGTATTTTATTAATGTGTAGGAAGTGTTACATTTACTAGGCACTCTAACCCCTTTTCAACTTTACCAGCTCACCAGCCTAAGTCATATTTACATAATACATTATAGTTTATAAGGGTTAGAACCAGGATGTTGCACTATCACCCTATTCTTCTCCAAATATGAGTGTATTGATCATTGTGGGGATGAATCCAACTTCTACCATGTTATTATAGAAAAGGTTTTTAGGGTTAAACCCTTTGATTTACTCTACAAACTTCAAATTACACTGGTGAAAGTAAGAGTCATATTCATCAATTTTGGGAATTGCTCTTAAGAGAATTTCACTAACTTTCAAAGGCAAAGGAATGGACCATTTTTTACTTCTTTCATAAAAATCATGAAACCATAGATTATACTTCCCCACCACCTCTATGATAAATAACTTGTATGACATGTAATAAGGGAGGCGTATAGGCTTCTCATGAGAATAAATAATTCTAATGATGTTGTAATTATCCATTTTTTCCAGAATTCCCTTTTTATCCAAAAAGCTAGATGCTTCCAATGAAATCCTAGAAGTGCCTTACCCAAAGAGTAATTTCCTAAATTCAAAGAAAAAAACATTGTAAACTTCACAAAGATGATGGATAACTCTTTGCCTCGAGAGAGATTGATACCACATAGTCATAGGGTCAAATTTTGAGTTTACCCTTTTTCCAACACTCAAAACTTTAAATATATGATGTTGTGATAGCAAATACCAAATAAGATGTCATATGAAACTTTTTCTCGCTTATGAAATTAATTTATCTATGTGGAAATTTCATTCGATATGATATTTTCCCAATCAAAAACAACATTCTCATGAACTTTAAAATATAAAATATACAGGGCTAGCTAGGGAATAGTTGATATAGAATCTCGTCTTGTAACTCTAGTAAATAAACAAGAAATTTATCAATAGGGGTCCTTTAAATAACTAACCTAGATTCTGGATAGGTCTTCCAACATTTTAGTAGGGTCTTGTAAATATTCCTACAAGAGATCAATTCCATTATTTTTCCCTCTAAGAAAATTTATGGCATCTTCTCCTTTGTACATTAAGTTCGACTCTAGTTGCTTTAACATTTTGTTGAAGACTGAAGGCACCAATGAAACATAGGAGCCTCTTTGTGGAGGAATGGTTCTTCTATCTTGGATTTTTTTTCAATTCACCAAGTGACAATATATTTTCATTCAAAACCTTAGGGACACAACCAACAAGAGATATTCGTGATGTCCATACTTTATTATTATCTTTATTTGGAAACATTGAATAATTCCAATATGCCTTCGACAAGTGGTAATTGTGATAATATTTGGTGAATAGATTGAAGGTATCCCCACATAAATGATGTCTTCTTTCGGCCATCTCCAACAAATTGACAAAATTTTCATTAATTCTGCTTAGAACAATGAGATAATATTATACTTTACATCTTTGATTATAATCATTAACCTGAAACAAATGAAATTTTCTTCGATAAAAATATCATCAATAATGACCTTTTCATAATTTAATTTTAGTGGTTGAGTTCGTAGAATAAGAATTAAATATGAATCGAGAACTGTGAAAGAGGAAGGAAACGTCATGGCAGGGGGTTAGAATGGAGGATTTCAAATGAGAATTTGAGTATGCGAATACTCCATGATAGGAAAAATAGATTAGTATGGATACTTGTAAGAGGGACTTGTGAAGACAAGAAGATACAAATGAGAAAAATATGATTCCATGAGTCCGCAAAATGAAAAATAAACTAAAGTGTTGAGAAGAGGCCAAGAGAGAAAATTGATAGGCCGTGAGTTCGCGAGTCTACCAACCCACAAATGAAAAATAAAATAAGTATAGAAAAGGAATAAGTCATGGAAGTAAGATATGACAATGAAAATTAAGAGAGGAAAACATAATTAGGGAAAATAGAGGTGTAGAATAATAAAAAAGAAGGAAGAAGTTATAAGGCTCAACAACTAGCTCCAACTGTGGGATGATAACCCCCCGTGGTTTATCAAGGATCCAAAATCTCAAGACCAGTTTCCTTCTCCATTGGGATATGGAGTCTAGGAGGTGAGAATATACAAAACAAAGAAAACAAACTATGTACAAAAGAGAAGAAAAAATCATAAAAATAAATTATTCAAATGCTTCCCATTGACAAGCAACATTAAAATTTCCCTTCATATCCTTGAGCATGTACGAGTTGAAACTTAAAATATTTTTAATGAGATAAGGACTGATCCAAAGTGCTTCAAACTTTGTATGCAATGAGGGATTTTCTTTTTCTTTGTTCTAGAGTAATACTAGTTCACCCTTTTCAAAATTCCTTATTGTAGCACTTTGATCAAAATACTTCTTGACTTTTTGTTGTCTCTGACATATTTTATTTAATGCTTTCACTCTTTCTTTTTCTAACTTCAACAACTGATTCAATCTATTTTGTAGAGGAGGAGTATCTTCTATATGTTAAATATTTATTGGATAAGTGAGAGCATTTAATTCAATACCTAGTATCATTTTTGCTTCTTTTCCATATACCAACGCATAAGGGGACATTCCAATGCCATCCTTTGGTGTCATCCTTCATTCCCACAAGGCATCTATCAATTTTAAATTCCAGTTCTTTTTGTTTTGATGAATTGTCTTCTTTAGAATTTGAATCAATGTTTTGTTTTTTGATTCAACGAGTCCATTTCCTTAAGGATAGTAATTTTATGATTACCCTATTACAATAGCATATTCCCCACAAAAGTAAGTAATATTTGATCCAATGAATATTGGGCCATTGTTAGTGATGAAATATTCTGGTACCCCAAACCTTGATAAAATATTATGTTTAAGAAACTTTATCAATTATTCAGAGTCAACCCTTTTTTATGCCACTACTTCCTTCCATTTTGTAAAATAATTTGTGGCAGTAAGAATGTATATATATCGTTTACTTGATTTTGGATTTATTATCCCAATGACATCTAGCCCCCATTGTGAAAATGGTTTTTCAACCAATATAGGTTGCAAGGGCATTGCAAAACTCTTCATATTTCCTAATAATGTTTTATAGGAAAGTCATTTCCTTACCATTGCATATGAATCCTTAAAAATTGATTGCAAATAATATCCAATTCCTATTATTCTATGGTAAGTAGTGGTTGGTGCAAAATGTCCTCCACATATTCCTTCATGAAATTACTTTGTCAATTCTTGAGCCTTTGTTCCTCCACACACCTCAATAGAATACCATCATAATTTCTTCTGAACAATATCTTTGCAATTAATACATATTGATTAGATTTCATTTTTAGATCTCTTCTTTCTTTGGGATTCATACTAATTGGGAATTGTCTAGGTATCAGATAAAAGATGATGTCTTTGTACCATTCTGAATTCAACATAGGTTTTCTTGCTAAAATTGAGACCACACCATTCAATTCATCATTGTCTGCAATGAGCTTACACAATACTTTTCCTTTAACTTCCTTTAAAGGTTTGATCTCAATATCATACTCCTAAATCTTGGACAATCAATTTTCCCACTTTCCTTCTCTTAGTTGTTGATTTAGGAGCATCTTTACTGGAGAATATGGAACATATGCTATAACATGGGAGTTCAAAATATAAGTCCGAAAATGTGCTACTACTTTAACAAGAGAGAGTGCTTGCTTCTTCAATTGTGAATATTTTAGCTCATAATCATAAAGGGTTTTAGTCATGAAGATTATTGCTAATTCTTACCCTTTAGAATTTGTTTGCGTAACCACTGAAGCCACTACCCCTTCTATAGTAAAGGAGTATAAAATAAAGTCTCTTTTAAAATTTGGACTAATAAGCATAGGCGTTGTGGCGATTTCTCGCTTAATATTGTTAAAATTGTTTTGAGTATCTGAAGTCCACTCAAATTGTTGGTCTTTTTTCAACAATAAATTGATTGGATTGGAAATGCTCGCATAATTAGGGATGAATCTTCTTACAAAATTTATCTTTTTGAAAAATGATTGCACCCCTTTCTTTGAAGATCGAGGATTCAATTCATTAATGTCTCTTATTTTTTTCGGATCGATGCAAATTCCTTCTCTATTGACTATATGTTCGAACAAATTTCCTTCATATACAACAAATAAACATTTCTTCAAATTAATAGAGATCCCATATGATGCAGGAGCATCATGTCAAGCGCATAGAGGTGGGAACATTCAACACGTGCGAGTCCTTCCAGAACTTTAACGTGGGAGGCTACAATGGATTTCGGGATCCGCCTCACTTAGTGCTAGAATTCACTTGTTGAGGCATGACTGAATCGATGCCGAATTTTACCCTGTGAAGGAAATTTTTGAAATTGTAAACTGAGCAGGAGTTTCCACTTTGGCTCTAGAATGCGATTGGACTTAGATAGTGTAGCATGAATTTTAGAGTAGACAAGTAGCCAGGGGAAACTCTAAAAACATATTTGAGTTATGTAGAAGTTGACACCCAGTTAGAAGAGAGGGAGCTGAATGATAGAGAAAAATTAGCTGTAAGAGAGAATTGCGAGTAGTAGGAGAAAAAATACTTTTGAGTTACTGTAATTTTGAATGTAATCTGTAGCCATTGGGCACTTGTGAATATAACATAATGGAAAATTGATCCAAATGTGTTGTGTTGTAGGAAAATCTGCCTGCGGACAAGTAGATCGACCTCTAGAGCTTGACCTTAACCCTAGACAGAAAAATGCTTATCGTGGACACTGACTTCCTTTCAAATCTATCTAAGCCTAATGCATGAGAAGGGAGAATAACATAAGTA
>SNQJ01S0071946.1:53857-73400 GCA_010110895.2 Picea sitchensis | reverse complement strand
ATTTACATCAAACACTATTGGGTCCATTACCCAAACCTTTGTGCTATGGGTCTTTCTTCAAGAGTTGACATCAATGACAACCAACCTTAATCAACAAGCGTGCGCGGGAGCCGGAGTCTGAACCAGACAATGTTCAAGAGGAATAACACTTTGGAAAGTGTTATCGAGATCCAAGAACCCATTCCCTGGAAGAAGAAAAGATTGAGTCTTCACATACTTAGGGATATCCTAAGTTGAAATCGAGTGAAAGATCAGGAGGAAGAACTCCGTCGAGCATTGGATCGAGGTGGAAATCCCCACAGGCCGTCCAATTGAAGGAAGGAGCATAGGCTTTAACCATGCATAGATCCCGGAGGAGAGTTTTGAAATCTAAACAGACGATGGAGAACCCTCAAGGGGAAACACCAAAACCCCATAGGTCGTCAGATCAGGTAGAGCTGCGAGGAGGCTAGCGGTGAGAGGTTATCGACGTTCATTTCAGGACTTCCAGTACCGGGAGGTGGAAGGACAGAGGCCCTTGTCCTTCAGAACCCTGAATCGTGAAATAGTGAAATTGCGATTCAACGTGAGTCGTCGATCACAGGGATTGTGAGCCATTGATTGAACGCCAAGGCATCTTGACACTTTGCGATTTCGGAATTTTGGCCACTAGAGGTTCGAAAGGGGAAAGGAAGGACCCTTGCATCGTGATTCCCTGAATCGCGAAACCCCGAAGGAGGGAACGTCAGGCCATTTTGGCATTTCGTGATCTGAGATTTCAAAAGACAGAGGATAGAAAGGAGAACACTTGCTTTGCGATTCCTTGAATCGTGAAAAGCCGGTGGCATATTATCTTGGGCCATCATTTCGGCATTTTGGGTACCAGGTACTCGAGAGGCCAAGAGTCTGGAGCTTGGGAGCCCCGACTTGTGAAACCATGAAACGTGAAGACCCGAAAGGCTAAGGGAGGAGCCAGTTGAGGCATTGTGCCTTTTCAGCGTTTTGGAGACCGGAAGTCCAAGAGGACAAGGAGTCGGGGAGAATTCGCTCACAGGAATCCTGAAACCTTGAAAAACCCAAACGGTATGTCAGGTCAGAATAGAGATAAGAGCGCCAAGGAAAAAGGGCGTGCACATAGATTTTGTTGAAGGCCTATGCTAGAGGAGAAAAGGGGGACCTATGGATTTGTTCAAAGAGTTCTAGAAAGTGACTGAAGAGTTAATTCGGCTTAGAAGAAGAACGATCCAGAGACTGGGAGGTCAGTGGACCCTGCTTAGGTAGGGGGTCTACATCACCATATAATTTACATCTTTCAAAAACTCGCCTCAAATGATGGATGTGTTCTTCCCTTGTCTGGGAGTGGATGGTAAGATCATCTTCATAATCAACTATAAAATTCCCTATCGAATCTTTGAATGTATGATCCATGGATATTTTAAAAGTGGCTCCGATGTTCTTTTAATCCAAAGGGAATGCGAGTGTAAGCATATGTCTCCTAAGGTGTTATAAAAGCAATCTTGGCCCTGTCTTCCTCTTCTACCAATACTTGATTGTACCCTGAAAAACCATCTAACATGGTCATATAAGCTGATCCAGTAACCTGTTGAAGAAAAAAATCCATGTTAGGTAGAGGATAGTTGTCTTTGATGTTGGCTTTATTCAAATCTATGAAATAAACACACATTCAAATTTTTACAATCTTTTTCCTCAAAACTACTAGATTTGAAAGCCAATCTGAATGTCTAATGGGATATATAATTCCAACATTTTTTTAATTTTTCCAACTTCACTTTTACCAATGGCTTCAATTTGGGATTCATCATTCTAATTTTTTGCTTAAACATTTTTTCCCCCTCTCTCAATAGTATGATATGTTGGAATTGTGATTTGTTATATGCATTGAGATCATCATAACTCCACACAAATACATCATAATATTCTTTGAATAAGGCAATATACTGGTTAATCTCCTATGATCTACAATCAATCCCAAGATTCACATATTTTGGGTAATCTTCAGTTCCAATATTTATTTTCTTGTTTCTTGTACCTCCTAAGAAAAAATTCTTCTTTGAGATACTTTTCTTGATCATCTCTCATAAAATAGACTTTGATTTTACACAGTACTTTGGAACAGGGGAAACACTATTGTCACTCTTATCATAATCATTTTCATTGGCCAAAAAATCATCCAATTCTTCATCTTTTTCAAATACTTGAAGGTATTCTTGATTGTCGGGCATCGAAGATATAAAAACTATTTTGAATTGAAATGAAATTTTACTTTGAATTTCGTTTGAATTAGATAATGAACCAACAAGAGACAATGAATATTCCTTCGGATTTTTCTCTCCGGGGACAAAATATATATTGAATGAACAAAAATCCTCCATCAATTCATTAACTCTTTTGACATACAACTTGAGTTTTTATTTTTTTATATTATATATTTGAATGAATTGATTTATAACCAATTCAGAGTCACGATTTATAATCAAGTGTTAATCTCCTCTAAGATTGCAAGAGACATTTTCCCCTTTGTATTAATTTCTATATGTTTCCAAGATTTAACATATTTGTGAATTTTGTTTTCACAAATATATCTAGGTTGTGTGTCCTCTATGCAAATTGAACAAAAACAAGACTCATTCCTTCTATCAAATGCAAACAAATTTTGGTAGGCTTTTGTTTTAATTGAATAAATTTTTTGAGTTCCATGTATTGTACTGGCTTCATATGGGATTGATCGATCTACATCTTGGATTCCAATATGCGAAAAAAACATGTGCATCTCAATAATAATTTATTTAAATAAATGAAATGTCAATATATGTTAAAGACAAATTATTGATATTGAAATTGAATCATATTCATGTGAATAAAATATTCATGTGTACACCATATATACACACACCTATGCACATCCCTTGATGGATTACATTAATGACTTAGATATACTTGACACCATTTAACAACTTGATCAATGGATACAAGTCGATTGACATAAGGGTTCATATGATATCTTCGAGGTGCTCATTTATTAAAGCATGTGCATCATCATGCTCTCCTTTTCCATGACCAATCTCAAAGAAATTCCAACAATGTTTAATGTTTGATTTCTTATGAAGATGACACAACTGTTACACATGATTTTGGTCATCTTGGTGATATCTTAACAATGGTGTATTCAGGTTTCCAACAAGGACTTTTTGCCTGAGAAAAGTGGCCCTTGTCTCCTTCCAAAAACATAGTTTTAAAGTGAGTTCGTAGGCTGCCTATGGCCTAGGGTGAAAGAATCCCTCATTCTTGCAGGACACCTACACTTAGGGTGCGAACTTCTCACAGTTTGCTCCATACACAGTGTGTGAACCTGTTTTTAAGCTTGGAAAGGAGAAGAGGTCTCGAGGGTTCCAGAACGGAATCTTCTAGAAAATGAGTTGGCATTCGTATGGTTGTCATATTACTTACTTCTCAGATTTGATGGGATCATCCTCATTCATGTAACCATTTCACCTTATCCTATATATTGAAAGGTTTCTCATGGAAAAGGTTAAGCAAGATTGAATGAAGAATTGGTGAAAGAATTGTGTGAAGAACCCTGTTGCGACAGAAGCTTGGAGACTCTAGTTGGTCTATCAAGAGGAATTGGATCTTCTTCATTCAAGTACAGAGCAAGTGTGTGTGTTGGAACCAATGGTAACTGAAAGGAAGCTTGGGACATCAAGGCGATTAGGTTGTATCTTCTACTTTCAATTAATATGATACATCATCATGTCCCTTTTCCATAAAGTCACTCTTACTTTATTGTGTAATTCCTTGATCATATGCATAAGTTGACGTTGAATACATTCTGCTATGTTCACTTTGGTTGGTTTGTGTTGTTCGGACTTGACCTCACGAGAGCACCGAAGCGAAGCAGGAGCAACAAAGACCTAAGGAAGCGATATAAAGGTATGTCACTTATTCCTCCCTATTAGCAGATTCAATTATTACAACTTAGGGAAAGAGTCGTGTCATGTCCTGTTTTGTTCTAGATCCAGGTGGATCTAGGGAGATCTGTTAGTGTCCACACCTACTGATTAGTCCAATAACAAAATTGGCAACTCCACTGGGGATGCAACCCTTTTTTTGTGGTTTTTGGTGTTTTTCCTTGGCCATTGGCTCTTCCCTTACCATTTTTCATTTCTATTAATCTCTGAGTCTTGTTGAGACCCTGATAGAGTCTCTAGGTCCAGAGGTTCCTTAAAAATTTGTGTCTTTCTTCCAAATTTTGCTTAGTTCCAGGAATTCTCGCACTGAACCCTTTTGTATCCTGTGAGAAACACTAGAGTTCGCACCTTGCTTTTCATTCCAGTGCGAACCTCTCGCACTCTGCATGTGACCAGCCTACGAGAATGCTCCATTCTCGCACTATACACCACTGCCTACCTGCGAACCCGTTTGCAAAATTTTGGGATTAAGGTTTTCTATATGCTCAGATGCCCAGATTTGTGTGTGTGTTTGAAAAGAACTTCTTGAGCCACTGATTGGTTGTTTCTTGACTTCGAATTTTGTGAATGATTAGTCCTCATAAATCAAAATCACTTCTTGTTCATTTTTTCTCACCTGTTATCTCTTGACCTTTTCTTAACAAGGATATAATCTCTGATCCTGAAATCCGAGTGATTTTTTGGTTGGGAGCCAGGGATTGGTTTAAAAGTTGGGATTAATTGTCTTTTTCAATTGCTCATTACTTGAAAAATTGTTTCCCTCATGCATTTGAAAAGACTAGTCTTCTCTGCTTGTTATTTTTGTCTTCATTGAAAGATTGCTTTGGGTTCTTTGTATATTTCTTTTCATTAGTTGTTGGCTTTTCTTAGGTCCACCACTGTCGTGTGGTTTCTTTTGAAAATTAAAAAAAAAATTCTTTTTAAAAGCAATTTTTATCTCGAAAATATTGGCATTCAATTGTTGAAATGAAACAAATAGAGAATTGGCATTGTTCATGATTCGTTGATATTACATTTTAAATAAGATTGTATATCATAGTTCAAGATTGTTCCAGAAAACTCCTCTTTCCCTCCTGTAAATAGGATCCATCGAACAAAAATTGATATCTTTCATTCCTATCTATGCATTGTTGGGTCAGAGTCTCACACAACATCAGTTTTCATCTCTGTCTCCTTTGAGTAACAAAAACCTTTAATAATATTGTGCAATTTTTAAAATTTAACTAGTAACTCTTTTTTAGGACTCTATTACACCAACATCAGCTAGGCTAGAGCTTTGGAATAGGCAGAGAGATACACTCTCCAAAGCACAAAATACACAATAGCATCTTGTGGTAAGGAGTGTCAAATTCCATTTGCAACATTTTGTCCTGGGAAGCCCTTCTCACACAAGGGTCAAACCTGGGGTCGCATTGATATTGACAGAGTTACTCAACCTGATTTGTTGATATCAGTGTAGAGATTACATGTATTACGGGGGTCACTTGAAGGTATACCCACAATGATGAGTGGAAGCCTCTCAAGATGATTTTGGGCTAGATACCCTGCCCTTGCGTGTGAATCGGATTGTCGACTCTCCCCCTAGGATCTATTGTTGTCAGTGGTAACCTTAGTGGCCTATATTCTTAGGATCTTACACAAGGTGACTGTGAAGGGGCAAGTCTTCACGGTACCTGGAATCGATGTTGGCCAAACTCACTCAAGCTCCTTGGAGGGTATACCCACGATTATGTGTGGGAGCTTGCACTAGGGTGTAATTCCGTTAAGCAGGTCATGAACATAAATTTTCCACCCTAGCCCAACCCCTTCTTGTCTCGTCATTGCGACGTTGGATTTCATCACCAACTAGTGACTTTAGAATTAGAAGGTCTTGTTTGCTTGGTTTTGCTTCCTAGATTTTTTATTAGCACATGTTGTTTGTTTACCCAAGTTGACCATAGGATTTTCTTCATAAGTTTTTAACTCATTCACAATTGACTCTCCACGTCGTTCACATAGAAAGCAAGGCTTACCCCCAGAAAATATGGAAGGTTCTCAACCCTTTCCTACCAACTCACCGGAAGGATCTCCTCAATAGAGTGAAGTCCAAGACGTCACCACTTCACAAGTGGAAAGAACCGACTATCTAGAACGATTCTGAATTTCCAATTCTCGAGAGGAATTTCAACTTCACCCCGACTCCAAGAGACGTATTTTGCGACTGACTTCTCCCGGAGAACTAGTTCTTCAGTCTTCTGGATCACCAACTAGACCTTTCCTAGGACCTGAGGGTCAATATCCTTTTTGGGATACCCGAATTTTTAGATGGGACCTCTTTGGCTCAAGAGCATGCGTTGATATCACTGTCTCACCTGAGCTACCTGAAATATCTGATCCAGACGCAGTACCATTGACTACTGCTTACTATTTTCATGGTACATAAGCTCCATGAGCCGACCACATCCCGACTCTCCCTTTACAAATGGCCCATTACACAGATACTACGAGTCTTCACACCGAGATTACCGCAGCTAGCCAAGCCCCCATTGGCACACCGCTTTCTCCTAGAATCACCTCGACACTTCCACCTGGATACCGTGCATTGAATGCCTCTATACCCGTTCCTACACAAATCATATCTGAAACTCCTGGTGGTCCCACTTCTTCTAGGAAATCTCCTCCCGGTTTCATTCCGACACTTCCTCCGCCCCATTTCATAGGACCTTTTCCATCCTCTATCAGAGGCACTGATACTAGTGGCACCATTCCATCGTTCACATCAAATTACCAGATTCTCGTTGGTAGACAATTTCACCAAGGAGGCCCAAATCAACCCCCTTTGTAGGGTGAATCCCAATTGGAACACAACCCCCTATTGGAACACAACCGGAACACAACCCTCGATTGGAGGACAACCCCCACCGACCCTACCCTATGGGAAGAACATACCTCCATCCTTGGCCCAGTATTGGAGCCATCTGATACAACATAATCCTGAATTGACTAGGGGCCAACAGCCTCAAGATACATCCATTATACCTCCTAGTATAGGCCAACCATATCTAGGTATGTCTAATCCTATTTGGGGCTCGAATTCTCAACCCCATGCCCCCATTCAAGGGTACAACCCTATGAGTTACTTGCCTCCACAACAACCACTGAATCTGCCTAGATCTTTGCATTATATGCAGACCGCTTATGGTCCCACTGGTTTGCCGATGAGACTCCCTCCCCAAAGCCACCAGTACCTGCATGTGAATAGACATTTACCTTTCTTATCCACCTTGGACCTCCCGGATCTATCGACAATTTTAAATGATCTGATCCATCACTCTCCCTAATGGCCCGCCATACCAACCAAACTACCATCTGACATCCCTAAATTCGATGGAAAAGCAAGAGAGGACCTGAACAATCATGTAATGACTTTTCACCTTTGGTGCTCATCCAACTCCTTGATGGATGACTCTATTCGTTTATGCCTATTTCAACGAACTCTCACGGGTTCTGCCGTGAAGTGGTATATAGAATTACCATGAAGTTTCTTCGCCAACTTCAACACCTTCACTATGGCTTTCCTCACCCACTACCAGTTAGAGATCCGCTATGAAATAGGGACCGAGATTTTGAGTTCTTTCAAACAAACCAAAGCCACTCATATCTCCGATCACATTCATGAATGGCGACGAAGACACCGTCTCATCAAACTCGAACTTCCCGATCAATTGCTGGAAGAATGGTTCACAAAATCATTTGTGAACAACATCGTTCATGACATTGCCATGGGTGGATTTGTCACAGAAGAACATGCCATTAGTCGTTCTCAATACCTTGACCTCGTTTACTCACAAATGGGTACTCTTTATGACTTACTCCCTGATGCATCTCATCCTTCTACTTCCTCCACTTCAACTACTCATGTTGCTTCACATGCGGCTGATGATGTGATTGGCACTTTCCATGCCCAACCGCATTCCGTCCAAACCTCTAGCAACAACCCCAAACCCATTTCTTCTAATGTTCAAAATGCTCTATCTCCTACCCCTCCCACCAACAAGACTTCTGAGGTAAATGTTGTTCCATCTACCCCTGCCGGTAAAAAATAGGGATAAGCGCAAACCCTGATACCCTTGGCTTATCTGTGGTGATGATCACTACACTAAGGATTGTCCACGACGAGCCGAGGTTACTAAGTTCCTTCAAGGGAGCATGAAATCGCCCACTCCGACCGTATTGTCACAACCCTTCCCTTCTCAACAATAGGCCCAATTGGTCATTCAAGACCAACCCTCCCCCTCCAATACATCCTATGTCTTAATGTGTACAGGAGATTCAAAGAAAAACGACATCACACTTACCACTCGAGCCAAAGATTATTCCTCCTCTAAAGAGAAGGTTGATGCTATACCTCCTTCATTGGTCCAACCATCTACCAAGACTCCACCTACCAATGGTCCTCTTCATCTCGAATGACCGAGCCTCGACACAGTCCTTTGCCCTCCTCCAAAGGCCGTCGTTTAGAAATCGACTTTCAATCCTCATGCCCGTGCTGCCAAGAACTACATTATTGTTGAAGATCTGGCCCAAGCACCATCCACGATGTCAGCCCTCGAAGCCCTTCAAAGTTGTCCTATACAACGGAAGGCACTGTTGAAAGCTATCGGTGGAATCGACCCTACAAATACGAATTTAATAATTTTTTACTTGGAAGATCACATTCAAAGGTTACCCCCTCAACTCGCATTCCAAATACAAGCGATTGTCTCCGAAAAAAATATTTGTAGAACTGTTATCAATGAGGGTGCCTTGACGTGTGTCATGTCTATTACCTGTTGGAAATCCATCGGCTTTCCCTCTTTGGTTGAATTCCATAACACACTCAAATCCTTTAATGGCTCTGGTTTTAATCCTTACGGTGTTCTCCCTTCGCTGCCAATCATGTTAGAAGGCAAAACGGTCCAAGTTGAAGTGGAAGTCTTTGTTACTCCTCTCGATTACAACCTCCTTCTTGGCCATAGCTGGATTGATTCCATGCACCTAGTTGTGTTGACTCTTTTTCATGTTGTACGTTTCCCACATCAAGGAAAGGTAATTACCGTTGACCAATTAGCCTTCTTTAACTCGGATACGCGTACTGGCAACGTACTGTTTATTGCCAAACCCCCCGGATATGAGAACGTTAGTGTGGGTATTCTCAATGACTCCTTGTTAATGGGTACCTTCCCCATCCCACCACCCGATGTTACACACCCATCTGTCGCTTAAATCAACATGATCTCCACCTCGATTCATGGCACCCCTGCATCTCACAACCCGTGGATGGTACCCGACCCCGACGATTATCTTCGTTACGGCGACGAAATGCCTTTAAGTCTGGTTGAATCCACCTATCAGGCCATTCAGTCGACAACTCCTCCTACCCCCTCTCTTGGTGATTTATCTCCAGATCCTTTCCACGTCATTTTTTCCATGGACGAGATGATTATGTCTTTCATGGAAGACACCCCCTGGGATGATGCACATCATTGTTCCATCCTCTTCCTTGAACAACACACCATCAAGAGATACCAATGGATCTTGACCCCATCGACCGTTGTCATCATTTCCACCATTCCTGAGCCCACACACAATGTGTTTTCTAAAGGGAACCTACGTAATACCTCACCCACCATTACCCTTGATATATCCATCAATCCTGGAATTGTCAAAAATGTGCATATTGGAGCTTCGTGTTCCCCTGACGAAATCGTCACCTACACGACACTTTTCAAAGAATTTTGTGATGTCTTCGCCTGGAGCTATGAAGAAATGTCGGGTATTGACCCTGACATTGTGATACATGAGATTAAGACATACCCAGATGCTAAACCTATCTGGAAACGCCTTCATCTGGTCCACCCATGTAAAGCAGCCGCTATCAAGCTTGAAGTCGAGAAACTTCTCAAAGCCAACTTTATTTACCCGGTGGCTCTCACTGACTGGGTTTCCAATCTTGTCCCGATCAACAAGAAACAAGGAACAATCCGTGTGTGCGTTGATTATAGGGATATTAACAAAGCTTTTCCTAAAGACAACTTTCCTACCCCCTTCGTTGACCAGATTGTCAACGATTGCGCTGGAAGTGAAATATTCTCTCTCATGGATGGTTTCTATAGATATAATCAAATAAATATCGTTCCCGAGGACCAACACAAAACTGCTTTTATTTGTCCTTGGGGCATTTTTGCCTATCGAAAACTTCCTTTCGGTCTAAAAAATGCTGGCGCAACTTTTCAGCATGCCATGTCTTATGATTTCCATGACATCAAGCACATCGTGTAACCATATCTCGATGACTTACCCTCTCATTCCATGTGCCGTATCGATCATCCAATACACCTCCGAGCCATTTTCCTCCGATGTCGGTTTTACCATATATGCTTGAATCCTCATAAATGTGTTTTCTGCGTAGAATCCGACCGACTTCTAGGATGTATTGTTTCACATCAAGGGATCAGGGTAGATCCTTTAAAGGTTGAGGTGATTCTCAATCTCACTCCTCCTTCTTCACTTTGCCAGTTACAAAGTTTTCAAGGGAAAGCAAAATTTCTTCGTTGTTTCATCCCGAACTATGCCGAGCTAACTCCTAAATTTACGTGACTACTCAAAAAGGGGTCTGAGTTCGTATGGGATACCATCACCAACAAAGCCTTTGAAGCTTTGAAACTGTCCCTGACACATACTCTACTCCTCTTCCCACTGGATTATAGCCGTAATTATTTCCTCTACCTTGCAACCTCAGATTACACCATCGCTATGGTGCTCATCAAGGAGGATGATTCTCATGAAAAACATGTCATATATTACTTGAGCCGTAGTCTAACACCTACCGAAACCAAGTATTTACATGTTGAAAAACTGGCCTTGGCCACCGTCCAAGAAGTCCAATGTTTCCGACACTATATCCTCTCTCGCAAGACTACGGTAATTTCTAACTGCAACCCTATGCAACACATCCTCACCTGTCAACTGCTAGGGGGAAAATACTCCAAGTGGATCATGATACTCCAGGAGTTTGACTTAGAATTTGAATGCACTAAGTCCAAGAAATCCCTAGTTTTTTCCGAGTTGATATGCGACTTTCCCTACTTTGAGACGGAAAATGTAGCAGCTGATTCATTACCTAATGAATCCCTTTTCCTAATTAGTTTCAATGGTACGGAGATATCATCATATATATCCAAACCCAAACTTTCCATCCCAATTTGTCCAGTACTGACCACCGTCAAATATACTACCAAGCCCGTCAGTATATTATCCTCGGTGATACTCTTTATCATCGTGGGATTGACTCAGTTTTTCAACGCTGCCTCAAATTCAATGAAGCTGAGAAAGCCTTACATGACTGCCATTCTGGAGCTTGTGGTGGTCATATGTCCAGGTATGCTACTTCCCAGAAGATCTTACGAGCAGGGTATTTTTGGCCTTCTTTATTTAACGATTGTATAATTGCCGTCCAAAAATGCCACACTTGCCAGACCTACAACCATAAAATACAGTCACATCCTGATCCTCTTAACCCTGTGGTATCCATTGGTCCTTTTGCGAAATGGGGTATCGATTTCATGACATGTCACCCCCACTCGACCGGGGGGCATGGACACATTATTGTAGCCATAGATTATTTTACGAAATGGGTCGAGGCGATGCTAACATTTGACAATACTGGAAATACCACAGCTTTATTCATATTCAATCACATCATAGCTCGTTTTGGTGTTCCTCAGACTATCATCACTAATCACGGTAGTCACTTTAGAAACTTCATGATGTCCAAACTCACTGAAAAGTTGGGTCTTCACCATGAAAACTCAACACCCTATTACCCACAAGCCAACGACCAAGTCAAAGTGATTAACAAATTCCTCATTACCATGCTTCGACGAATGATAGGGAATCACAAAACAAGTTGGCACACAATGTTGTTTTTAGCATTGTGGGCTTACCAGACATACGTTAAGTCCGCTACCAGGTTTACACCATTCTAGTTAGTCTATGGTCTAGAAGCCATCCTCCCAATTGAATGTGAGATACCCTCCCTAAAACTAGCCGTTGAAATCCTCCCAAACACTTTGGCTGAAGAAGAACGTCTGTTGTATCTCATGCGATTAGAAAAAACTCGTCACGACGCTGCCCTAGTCATAGAAACCCAGAAGAAATGTGTTAAAGCCCAATACGACAAACATGTCAAGCCTCATGTTTTCTACGAAGGTGATCTAGTTCTCCTTTACGAACAAGATCGGGATGTGTTAGGGGCTGTAAAATTTGAAGCTATGTGGAAAGGTCCTTATATTGTTAGATGAGTTTTGGAGAAAGGAGCTTACAAGTTAGTAGATTACGACGGTATCCCTTTGATTGAACCCATAAATGGGTTGTACTTAAAGAAGTACTATGCCTAAGATCACCTGTGCATGAGTACTTGTATTTTATTGTATCATACTTCTTGTGTGTTACTGCAGTATGCTTTTTCGTTATCTGGTCTCTGCCCTTATGTTACATTGTGTTTGGTTTCCAGATGTCGGAGTCTTCTCTACCCCACACTGGCTTCGCTGATGGCGCTAGCCGTAGTACTCGGAACCTTGCTTCTGCTGCTTGGGCAATTTATGCCCCTATAAATGAACTTATCACTCTATGAGGTGTGTGTCTCGGCCGTGCGACCAACAATATTGCAGAGTATAGCGTCGTTATCAAATTGTTGGTTGATGCTATTTTTCTCGATATCCATCACTTGGTTGTACAACTCGATTCGCAGCTAGTAGTACTATAGTTAAGTAATGTTTATGCTATTTGAAGTCCTACTTTATTACAGGTATATTTATGAATTCGTCTCTTGGAATGTTATTTTGATTATATTGAGTATCAACACATTCCTAGATGTCTAAATACATTAACTGATGCATTAACTAACTATGTATTAGACAAACATTTGGGTCATTTATAAACCAATCACATCACATGTATCACACAACATAAGATAAGCCAGTAGAAGTCGTATATATGTATATAATGATCAAAATTTTTTTACAATTTTTTTTTGTCCAAGGACCAAAATTTTAAAATCTGAAGCTCATAGCCTCTACAAAGTAGCATCATGGGTGATGCTCATGATAACACACAACTTCCCGGGAAAGCCTACGAAGCATTCAACCAATAGACTCTGACATGCCCACAGTGTGGTGCTGATAACGCCGAGGGACCTCCCCGATAGTCATGTCTGGAATGTCAGCAGTCAACCCCTCCAAGTTTTTCTCCACTACTTCATAGTCTTCAACATCCCATTGTGCTACTAGAGCTGCTTCTCCTCACCTCTGAATATGAGAATTCCCTGGTGGTCAATATGGCCCCACATCTGTGCCATCAAAAGGAGACTTTTTGATTAGTCCTTTTAGATAAACATAAAAAACATTTTATATGATAAAAATTACAAAAACATTTAAAAAAACAAAATGTGTACTTCTTACCAAGGTCACCCCACTGAGCATCCTCATGTAGGGATAAATCTGGATCCCCTCGGAAGTCCAATCCGGCATAGGCGTAATCATCAAACATCAACATCTGTGGCCGCAACCAGTCGAAGAACGAATCATTGTATTTGATGATAGGCCCAGCTACATGCCAGGCCATGAGGTTGCACCACCTCAACATCCTCAGATCCTATGGGGCCGGTAAACCCCACTCAACCTATAATCTCAATAAGGGGACCCTCTCAAGAAAGAAGGACACCAAAAGTGATCCGTACCCGAACTGCTTCAGGTTACCTTTCCTGCATTTTGTCAACTGCCTCTTCATACTCCGGAGAACTACATCCGACCAGTTGAAGACTCGTGGCTCTATGCACTCAATGGCGTACTGGAAGTAGCTCTGGAGAGCCATATGTGGAGTTGCGCTCCTAGCCATGCGTGCTATGGTGAACAAGATGGTTTGTAGGGTCAAATCTTGGACCCCCGAGATAGCCACCTTACCTTTGCTTCTTTCTGCCTCTGGGACATAGTACCGACGACAATACTCACTCATAGGGAGTCTTCCACCCTGGCTACCGGTCAAGCTAGCATGGTACCCATGCCGTGATAACCCCTATCAGAAAGTAGATATCCTCGATATCTATGGTTAAGGTGTGGATTCCCATGTGAAACAACTGTTGGTCCACATCCCACATATCAACCAGGTACTCCAACAATCTGATTTGAGCCCTCATGCCCGGAATCCGGAAGAATTTCAAGAGTCCACAGTCTCGAAGGGCAGCAATGATACCCGGGTCATTCCCAAAAATAGCATCATCTTCCTCATGTTCTCTTTCGCGCCACTCCAACATCGTGATGGTCAAATGCCTGCACAAGAGCCATAATAAAGGAGTCAGCAACACATTTCAAACCTTGGCATATTTTTCATTGAGTAGAAATCAAAGTTAATTTTCTTTTATCGGCCCTCGAAAGTGCCCTTTTAGCAAAGTGAAATATTCTCGCAGGTGCATTTGAGGCCACCTACAAGAATCATGCATTCTCGCAGGTCCCGTATGCCTAGCCTGCGAGAATTCCCGGGTGCAAGTTTTGGCCCTAAAACAAACTCAAAAACTTGAAAATTGCCAATGAAAATGAAAACTAAACCATGGAAAAGATAGGAGATCAAGAGCCTACCTTGATGACAGAGACGGTTTTCCAAATGGTTGCCTATGCTTCCTGTGATTGAGCGATGAAATTTGAGGTAAAAAGAGTTGTTTTGGGCAAAGTTCTTGGCAAAATCACAATGAATATGGTAAAAGCCCTTTTACCCACTTATATTTAGTTTTTACCATTTTTGTTGATTTTTATATTATTTTATTCATCAAACCTAATACCTAATAGCCCTATGAGTGTGAAGTTTTGCAGATATAACGACTTTGAAGTCCACATGAAAGAGTACGAATGTTGTTTCTTTTTTCATCGCATGTATGACTGCTTTTTATAGTTTTTAGAAAAACTTCGAGCTCAGTCTTTGTTCATTCTTGCGCTCGAAAATACATGAGAACGCAACCGAGTATACTTTTCTCATATTTTTGTACTTGTCATGGTAACACAAAAATGATGAACCCAAAGGAGTATCCTTTAAACTCTTTTCACACTCCATAAAACCGAAAAGATTGCCGAGCGACTTTGTTCTGTTCACGCTCGTAAAAGTATCTGAACAAAATGTTCGATGGGTGATAGTTTATCAATTTTTCAGTCCTGTCGAACTATTTTATGAAAAAGGAGCTGAGAGATTTCTCTTTTGAGTGTTTTCGAACTCTATAATCATGAAAAAACCAACCGGAGTTTCTATCTTTGGACTCGTTAAACAAACATCGAGAAAGACCGTAATGGGACGGATCCACTCCTTTTTAGGGTTCATTAAATGTACTCTTAGGGACTTGTCCGAAGGATGAGTTTATATCAAAAAGCATATGTTATCCTCCTCAAGATTGGCATTATATTAAAAATAAAAGAGGTACTCACCAGATGGTGGGGAAAAATTTGGGAAAGGATGTGTTTTCGTATTCAAATTATTGGCAGTAAGTGTAAACTCTTAGACATGATACCCTATTCATTATCACGAAGCGGTTTGAAATCATTTTGTCTCTATTCGACTTGCTACGGAGTCATATCATAGAGTCATCTACGAGTCAGTCTTTGCCAAGTCATGGTTGTGTTGTTCATATGTTCAAAAGAAGTTCATCACGAAACCTGATGATCAACCATTCTTGATTATCCATTCTCTCTGTGTCGGCCTTCCTTTTGTCGAATTCAACCTATATCATACTCTGTTTCACCTTCAAAATATATTACTCATTTTGTGTCATTGATGGGGATACATCAACATACCTCTGTGATGAGTTTTGTTCCGTCGACTCAACTCATTATCCGGAAATAAGACTTAGAAATTATTTGGTACCTTGGAAATTGCATGCCTCAATGGCCGGTTCTCTCTCTTTAAATTGGGTTTCATCATTAACCTGATCGAAATTCCATTATTTGACCTCACCTCATTCATTCACATTCATTGTATTGTACCCGGTGTATAGAGGAGTCATTGACATTAATGGTGATTTCCCTGGCACTTGTTAGCGGTTTCATCAATGGTAATCAAGTGGTTTCTACCGCCATGATCTTCCCTTTTATGTAATCACATGGTTAAATTAGTACTTTTAGGTGATGGGATTGAAGACCTCGGGTTTAATATTACGATCTGGGTTGCGATGAGATATGTATAATTTGCTGACACATAGATCCACACTTTGTATGTCACTTGTCTATGTCGTCCTAATTTGAGTCTTCGCATAGATCCACGGTGCATTCTTGGTGGTTATGCATTATTTTGATGGCATAGAACCACAATGTATGATTGGTGTCCATGAACTACATTCATGATGTCAATGCGTGATACGGTATGGGAATGCCTACCTCGAAGATGATATGTATCGTCTGTCTGTGATCTGAGTATGGGAATGCCTACCTCAGAACTGGTATTATATTCTGCAGATGCTTGGTTGTTCGCAAGTTTCCAATTAGGTGTACTCCTGGTTTCTGACACACACACGCAGTTTACAAAGTATTTTGGTTGTCACTGATTCCAGCCTCATACTTTGGGGGGAATTCTGTTACACATGATTTTGGTCATCTTGGTGATATCTTAACAATGGTGTATTCAGGTTCCCAACAAGGAATTTTTGCCTGAGAAAAGTGGCCCTTGTCTCCTTCCAAAAACATAGTTTTAAAGTGAGTTCACAGGATGCCTATGGCCTAGGGTGCGAGAATCCCTCATTCTCGCAGGCCACCTACACTTAGGGTGTGAACTTCTCATAGTTTTCTCCATACACAGGGTGCGAACCTATTTTTAAGCTTGGAAAGGAGAAGAGGTCTCGAGGGTTCTAGAAGGGAATCTTCTAGAAAATGAGTTGGCATTCGTATGGTTGTCATCTTACTGAATTCTCATATTTTATGGGATCATCCTCATCCATGTAACCATTTCCCCTTCTCCTATATATTGAAAGGTTTCTCATGGAAAAGGTTAAGCAAGATTGAATGAATAATTGGTGAAAGAATTGTGTGAAGAACCCTGTTGTGATAGAAGCTTGGAGACTCTAGTTGGTCTATCAAGAGGAATTGGATCTTCTTCATGCAAGTACAGAGAAAGTGTGTGTGTTGGAACCAAGGGTAACTGAAAGGAAGCTTGCGACATCAAGGCGATCAGGTTGTATATTCTACTTTCAATTAATATGATACAGCAGCATGTCCCTCTCCCATAAAGTCAGTCTTACTTTATTGTGTAATTCTTTGATCATATGCATAAGTTGACGTTGAATACATTCTGCTATGTTCACTTTGGTTGGTTTGTGTTGTCTCGGACTTGACCTCACGAGAGCACCGGAGTGAAGCAGGAGAAACAGAGACCTAAGGAAGCGATATAAAGGTATGTCACTTATTCCTCCCTATTAGCAGATTCAATGATTACAACTTAGGGAAAGAGTTGTGTCTTGTCCTGTTTTGTTCTATATCCAGGTGGATCTAGGGAGATATGTTAGTGTCCGCACCTACCGATTAGTCCGATAACAACAACTAATAGAATGATCATGAATATTTGAATTGACTTGCACTTCAATCCAACCATATCAAATGTTGATCGAATTTGATCCCATGAGATTTCAATGAATCATAAATATTATCAAAACATTGTTGTACATAGTGTGTATCATGTGTGTGATCATCACTTATATAAATATAATATTATTTAATGACATGTCTATTTCCATTGGTGCTTTCTATGTTATCAACACTTTGTTGATCATGTCTATATATAATGTGTACAAGTATAGATACTTTATTAGAATGATAATATTCACTTTGTATTTAATTTTTTGCAACGAATGTACAATTCTCCTACAAAATCAACTTCTGAAAAAATCTTCCCAGGTGAAAAACATTCACGGGATTGTTTGAATTGTAGGTATTTCCATCGAGCTCTATGTGAATGCTTGGTTTATTTATAATTGTTTTTCTCAATCCTCTTCAAAAAATCTATCACACATATCTTATCCTCTTGCAAATCAATGTATCATACAAGAAGCGAAGGAAATACAGTAAAAGACAAAGGTAAAAGCATGTACCTTTTTAGTTCTTGTTCCATGGGTGTGTTTGTACAAAGTTTCCTTACACGCGAATATATTGGAAACCAAAGGTTTTTCAGAAATTGGATGATACCATGTATCTGAACACAATGCAAAATTTTTCCAATATACAAAAGGGAATCCAAAAACATGATCAATCGATATGTTTTGTATATTTTTTGTATTGATTACTTACTAATGGAATATACAAATGGAATCCATGATAGATTTATCTGATCCACTGAAAAGATAAAAGGAGTTTGTATGTATGTAAAAAATATATGGAACTGTGCTTTGACAAATTGGAATATGTAATTGTGTAGTTTGTTTTATATGTATTTCATATTTCAAGTAAAAGACAAATTGTATCATGTTCAGTTCATTATGCTTCTAAGAAAAAGACTTTTGATTGTACCATGGGCACATTTGACCATAGATGATCAATAAGTGTTTTTTGTACATGATTTGTGTTGTAAGATTGTTTGTTGTCATTGATGTCAACCCTAGTCATGGGTTTTGGAACGCAAGAATGATGAAGGTATTTGGACATGAAGGAAAATGCACATGCAGATACAACACCCATGGATGGATAGTATACATCATGTTGTTTCCGGTGGTATGTGGAACATCATGTGGATCCTCATGGTTGAGGAGAAATGAATTTTTGAAGATGACAAAGTGAATTGCAGAAGGAAGTACATGTAGGCCCTGAAGATAATTAAAGAAAATAATTACAAAATAAGAAAGTGTCAGGTCGGCCCTAATGTTACAAGGAAGTGACATAAATGGTATAAATAAACATAACTATACATTCATTTGATATAAGTCAAATTTCAGAGGTAATAAGAAGAAAAGAAGGCCGGATTTCAAGGGAGGATGAAGTCTTTTGGTGATGTGTTCTAAGGTATGTTATTTTCAGGTCATCTTACCATTGTTGCTATAACTTTTTTTCTATAATGATTCAGATGGTGAAATTTCTATGGTATTGATAAGACATATCAAGGTACCTCTGGTAAAAATTTTAGCTCTTGATTTGCAATAATTATGGAGATACACTCTGTGGAAGATAGGGTTTGTGACCAGTCATGAATCTAGTCAATAAACATGTGTTCCGGGTAAAACAATCATAACTTCTTCATCGACAATCCAAATGAAGTGGGACAAATTTCATTGGAAACAGTAAGGACTTTAGTTTCTTGTGTACGAGTTTCCGAATCAGATGTTAATTATTGAGCGCGGGGCATTCTGTGCAAGTTCACTCTCCTGAATAGACCAAAATTGAATAAAGTCTACCATTCTTTCTATAACCTCTTTTTGGGGAGGCTTAAAGGAGTGAAAATTGGAGGAGTTTCAGAGAATACATTGAGAAATATTATATGCAGGATTAGAGTACTCCAAGAATTGAAGAATTTCAGAAATTGAAGAAGTCTTAGGAAGCATT
>SNQJ01S0071946.1:15621-53847 GCA_010110895.2 Picea sitchensis | reverse complement strand
CATTTGGAAGTTGTAGCTACCTTTGGAAGTCATTACTTCCCTTGAACAATAACTATTGATTATTTCTCATATATTGTGCATGGTGTATTGTGGTGTATTGGTGTAACTCTTATACTATTGTTCATTTCTTATTGGATATAATTTAATGTTTTAAGTATAAGTTGAAAAAGGTTTTAAATTTTACTTGATACTGATTCACCCCCCTCTCAGTATCAACAATTTGCATTGTACAATTGGAATTAGAGATTGTAATTAGACATGTGTGTTGACGTTTAAAAACACAACGATGAATACTGCTCGCAAATGATTGCCAAGCTCTATTATTTATTTATAATAATAATAATAATAATAAACTAGTAGGTGGGACCCCCTTATAGACTAGTGGCATTATTATAGATCTGTTACGCTTATATTCTTGTTTGTTGTTATAATGATGCCAACACAATACTCTTCTACAATTGAAGATTCAGGTCATGGTTTTATTCATCATGGTGACTGTTGGTACAAGCGTAGACCCAGGTTTCAGCTCCAAGAGCGCACCAACAAAAACCTAACTACCGACCCTTTCGACAACACCTGTGAAGAAGATGAAGTCTCACCCGAGGTAGAGGAAGGGGTGGTTGCAGGACTACAGTGTCTGAAACCTTAGCTGGGACACAAATTTGTGATTGTAACACCTTAACAGAGAACTTAACAGTTATAGTTCATTAGTATTTAACCTTTGTTTATAGCGCAGATAAACCCTAATTACAGAGCATCACAACGTTCATCCAGATATAATATATTCAAGAACTAAGAATATCAACATATTTCAGATATAGCATCTTATTCACATAATTAGGCACTAAGCTATCATATTCATCTAAGCATACATCGATACACTAAGCAGTAATCATATAAACAATAAAACATTCAAAATGCACAAAGCAACTACAACACAGAATATATGTGGTTCACTCCAACCTGGGGCCACGTCCACCAACTCTTCTCTTCTTTATTATCTTTGTTCAAGCTTCTTCTAGGCACATAGAATCAAAATCCTACTCCGTAGAAGACAAAAGATATATTGAATCAACAAAAATCCTCCATCAATTCATTAACTCTTTTGACATACAAATTGAGTTTTTCTTTTTTGATCTTATATATTTGAATGAATTGATTTATAACCAATTCAGAGTCGTGATTTATAATCAAGTGTTCAATGTTCATTTCCAATGCCAAAATCATCCCTTGAATTAGATCTTCATACTTTGCTTCATTGTTGGTACATGGAAATTCCAATCTTATAGCATGTGGATATATGAATTTATCAATATCTTTAAGTATAATTCCAACCCCGCTCCCCGATCTTGAGCATGCACCACCAAATGACATTCTTCAGTATCCAGTGAAATAATTATATTCTTGTTTCAAAATTTATGACTGCTTCAAATCAAGTATAGCATAGTTTCCAATACTTGCATTTATATAATCTTGCATCATTTCATTATTATTTTTTTAAATGAAAATGGTTTTCTGGGCTCATGAGGAACTTTCAACATTGTCCCATTTTTGTTTGAAAACATCATGGAGCTACCATAATTCATTATGTAACCACTAATCATTGAATACCGGTCTCTTCCAAGGACTATTCCATATGTTGGGGGAATATAAAATACTATGATAGTGAGAACAATGATAATATGGGGGGAAAAATGATTCTAGAATAGAAGCACTTGATTTCTCCATAAGTTGGTAGTTTTCTAGAATCAATTGCATAAATAATTTTCCCTATTTCATAATATTTGGTACAACTCATACCAAGTGCTTCCATTACTGCTAGGGACATGATATTATTCATTTCTCTGGAATCTATCAAACAATTATGAAGTGCAACATCATGGTTTTCAATCAAAATATAGAAGTGAAGAACTTTGGCTCTCAACTTGACAACTGATATGTTTTGATTTTTCCTTGGATTTGAAATAACAACTTTCATTCTCCCACCTGGCTCATCTAAAAGTTTGAGAATGTTTTCCCTCTATTGTGAGATGTTTACCATTTCCATGAAGGGTAAAGTGATTCTTAATTTACTAAGACCATCGACCACATTATACGTCATATGGGGAGTATTTACAACTCTTTCTTGTTCACTTGATTTATTCTCGTCTTTTTCTTTTTATTTTTCCTATACTACATTTTTCTTTGTTTTGGATTTATTTGATTGTCCCCGTGTTTAGAAATATTATCTTGCGAGATGTCATTTTATTCAAATGTATACATGGATGTCTCGCATCCATCTGTATTTACAGATTCAATAATTTATTATTGAATATAGTTGACCTCTTGTTTAATATTTTGTTCATCATAAGCTTCTTCGATTATTATTGCATTAGGATTAGGTTCCCTTGGAATTCTCTGTCTTTGTTGATAATTAGTATTCTCAATTCTCGTCATCTATTATTGAGCAAGATTTCTTCTTTGTTCTGGAACTAGCATTCTTGAATAATGCATGAAGTTTTTATTTGTTCTCAACTTAATTATTTCATTTTGCATATTCCTAATAGTTCCGTTCTTTTGGAAAATCTCCATCTTCTACATTGTCTCTTATGTTGCAACATGGTCAATTTTTACATTTGGTATGGTCCCCTTAAAGAAACATCCTCCAACTCCTTGATTTTTTAGACTAACAAGATCAAAAACTCTATCACCATCAATTTACACTATAGTGTCATTTGATTCCATCTCCTCTAAGCTTGCAAGAGGCATTTTTGCCTTTGTATTAATTTCTATATGTTTCCAAGATTTAACATATTTGTGAATTTTGTTTTCACAAATATATATGGGTTGTGTGTCCTCTATGCAAATTGAACAAAAACAATACTCATTCCTTCTATCAAATGAAAACACATTTTGGTAGGCTTTTTTTTTAATTGAATACAATTTTTGAGTCCCATGTATTGTACTGGCTTCATATGGGATTGATCGATCTACATCTTGGATTCCAATATGCCAAAAAATCATGCGTGGATCAATAATAATTTATTTAAGTAAATGAAATGTCAATATATGTTACAGACAAATTATTGATATTGAAATTGAATCATATTCATGTGAATAAAATCTTCATGTGTACAACATATATACACACACCTATGCACATCCCTTGATGGATTACATTAATGTCTTATAGATACTCGACATCATTTAACAACTTGATCAATGGATACAAATAGATTGACATAAGGGTTCATATGATATCTTCGAGTTGCTCATTTATTAAACCCTGTGCATCATCATGCTCTCCTTTTCCATGACCGGTCTCAAAGAAATTCCAACAATGTTTAATGTTTGATTTCTTATGAAGACGACACAACTAATGAAATCAAACATTAAACTTCAATTCCAACAATGTTTAATGTTTGATTTCTTATGAAGATTTAGTATCTAACCATAATGAATAATTTGTCCAATATACAAAAGGGCATCCAAAAACATGATCAATGGATATGTGTTGCATCTTTTTTGTATTGATTACCTACTTATGGACTATATGAATGGAATCCATTCTAGAGTTATCTGATCCATTGGAAAGAGAAAAGGAGTTTGTATGTATGTAAAAAAGATATGGAACTATCCTTTGACATATTGGAATATGTAATTGTGTAGTTTGTTTTATATGTATTTCATATTTCAAGTAAAAGAAAATTTGTATCATGGTCAGTCCAATATACATCTAAGAAAAATACTTTTGATTGTTTCATGGGCACATTTGACCATAGATGATCAATAAGTGTTTTTTGTACATGATTTGCATTGTACAATTGGAATTGGAGATTGTAATTAGACATGTGTGTTGACATTTAAAAACACAATGATGAATGTTGCTCACAAATGATTGCCAAGATCTATTATTTATTTATAATAATAAGAATAATAAACTAGTAGGTGGGACCCCCTTGTAGAATAGTGGCGCTATGATAGATGTGTTACACTTATATTCTTGTTTGTTGTTATAATGATGCCAACATAGTACTTTTCTACAATTGAAGATTCAATTCATGGTTTTATTCGTCATGGTGACTGTTGGCACAAGCGCAAACCCAAGGTTCAACTCCAAGAGTGCACCAAGAAGACCCTAACTACCGACCCTTTCGACAACACCTGCGAAGCAGATGAAGTATCACCCAAGGTAGAGGAAAGGGTGGTTGCAGGAATCCAATGTATGCAACCTTAGGTGGGACATAGATCTGTGATTGTAACACCTTAACAAATCACTTAGCAGTTATAGTTCATTAGTATTCAACCTTTGTTTACAGTGAAAATAAACCCTAATTATAGAGCAACGCAACATTCATCCAGATCTAATATACTCAAGCACTAAGCATATCAACATAGATCAGATATACCATCTTATTCACATGATTAGGAACTAAGCTATCATATCCATCTAAGAATACGTTGTTACACTAAGCATTAATTATATAAACAATAAAGAATTCACAATGCATAAAGCAAACACAACACAAAATATACATGGTTCACCCCACCCTGGGGCTACATCCACCAAATATTCTCTTCTTTATTATCTTCGGTCAAGATTCTTATAGGAGCATAGCATCAAAATCCTACTCTATGCACACCTTGCTAGATCCTCCTTCCTCGATCTAGGTTACATCACAAAGCTTATGTACAGTCTCTTATCGTCACTTGCACTTAGCATTGCAAGCCTCACACAGTATGCACAAAGAATTTACAACTATCACTTAACACAACATCACACAGATGCGTATCTTGCCTTAGCACTTAGCAAGGTACCAAGCCCCTCTTTACATCACCTAGATATGTATTAATACAATAGAAAAAGGCCTAACCATGGGTAAACCCATGGGCCGACATCCCCATACCCATTACATAAGCCTAAAACCCAAAATCCCTAAACAAGGGGATGAGATCCTGCGATCTTCGCTTCGACTTGAGCTCTGCCTTCAATAGCCTGTCGAAGTCCCAAAATAGGTCAAACATGACCAAGGATCCTCAAAACTTGGTCAAGGGCCAACATGCCCCCAACACTCACCTGTGAATTGTCCCAAGTCACTTTGATCTGGGTAGCTCTTCCTGAAAATCCTTGAGCTTGGGTCGAGCTACTTCGACATGTTGTTGCACCAAGGCCTCCTGCTCGACAAACTCTTGGATAATTGCTTCGTTGACAGGTCCCTCTAAGAATTGTTCAACTGTAGTGACTACTTTCTCTAGTTCTGCTCCTCATCCTTCAATATCCTCAAACAGTTGACAAGCTGCATCCTAGATGGGTTGGAGCCTCTGAGTCACTTCCATGAATTTTATTTGTATGGTGTGGACCTATTGTTGTGCAGTGTGTTGTTCCTGAGATATTTCCATTCTTTCAACTGCTGACAGGAGGTTCAACTATGCTTGTACTGTCGTTGCTTTCTTCTTTTCCTCCTAGAGTTAGGACTCCAGTGTCTTCAGCTCGGGGTCCTTAGTAAGTTGCTCATAAGTCTGTGCGTTGCGATCACTTAGCTATTCGCATTCCAAATATAAGGCCTTGATTCTCTCAAATGCACTCCAAGCAGTTGCTTCTCTTTGATCTCACACATCGTGTGGAGTGCTTGGCACTGTTTGTAGCTCTAGGTCTATTATTATTTGTTGAAGATGTTGGATGGCTTCAGAAAGCTTTGCTACCTGATTCTCCACTGGTTCTTCATATTTTCTCTCTAACCCTGTCACAGAGAGAAGTGCTCTGCTGGCTCCTTCTTTTACTCCAATCTGCTCCACGAGCAACTATTCTTTCTCTTACTAGATATGTGCTTTCCCCTCTTCAAACTTTGACTGGAGGGCAACCTTCTCCTACTGCGCAATCCTTCATTTCTCTATTACTTCCTCATGTGCTTTCTTTAGGGCCACTATGGCATGTTCTTTTTCTTCTTGTGCATGACGAAGGTGGGCTTCAGTCGCATCGACTATTCTATGGAGTTGGGTGGGATCATCTCCCAACTCTGGTTCTTCTGATGGCGGTGGTGCAATGGACACTACGCGGCTGGGGTGAAGGGCCTGATGTACCCTTCTGAGTTCTTCCTCAATTATATCATACATGGCTACTTGTTTGGCTTTGTTGTTCTGCAAAATATCCCGCGAGGCGTCTAATACGGGTGCGATGATGAAGTCAAAGTCATAGAGCATGAGAACAACCTGTAACTTGGTCTTAATAGCTATGTATTTCTTCCGTGAGACAGGTTTCATGGGAGAAGCATTTATTTTCTTAGATGGATCAGTCCCATCAACGACATCCCTAGCTGGTGTTACTTTTCCTTGCTTCTGTTGATATTCTTTCACATTGTTCTCTTTTTTATCTACTTCGTCGTTACCTCCTCCTCCAGGTGATTCTGAAGTAGTTTCTTCTGATGCACTGCTCAGGTTCTGTACCTCTTCTATCTTCTTCCTTCTATTGGTTCTAGGCGTGTCATGTTCTTCGCGAGTGGCCTACAAGATTCTGATTAGTTTAGGGTCAGATAGTTCTGCGAGGTCAGAAGGGATGAGGAGCTCTGCAGGCCAATCCTTGGTTATCTCTTCTAGGTCCTCTTCTGTGAGCTTATAGTATGACTGAATATCTTCTTTACCCTCATCTGCACGCGTAGTGATGTAAATGAAGTGTGGATCTGTGTGGAACTTAATAAGTTTCCTGAATCGATGTAGAGTGTTCAATGTCATACGAGGGACAACTTCAATAACCCTCTTCAACTGGAGATAATACCAGAGAATAGTAAACTTCACAGTGAGCGGCTCAAATGAATCATTGTCAGGGAAGGTCGCACCTTCCAGAATCTCCCAAGTTATAAACACGATGAGGATCAAGAGAAAGCTAAAGTGGAACACATAGCCTTGATCCTAAGCTTCATGAAAATCTAATTCTAACAGGTTGACTAAGTAGTTTGCCCAATTCATCTGTAGTCCTTCTACGCATTTCCCAAGGAGGTCAAAAACAAACCATGTGACCTATGTAGGTTTGTTCTTTCTTATAAGCTTACCTACGATCAATTGGTAGGCTAGGTGCACTGTTTCATTTTGGATGGAAGCTACCTTGTGGCCTCGCGTCCCCTTTTCTACATCGCCATATGTATCTTTAATACTCTGTGCTAGTGCACGGTCTGCAGCCTTCCCTGGGTAGAAATCTTATGGGTCTGGTCCCTGCATGCTCAATCTAGTGATCCTATGGATCAACATTGCGTCAATGGCAATGCGTCTGTCTAGCCATAGATAGCCGCCATGGTATCACGACAACAGGAGATTAATGCACGCGTTAACTTCCTGGTGCCTTCCAAAATGTGGTATCTTCATCACGTTCAATATAGTGGACTGTGTGAAGTTCATAGTCCATGTTTGGGGGATTATCCTTGAGTTCTTCGCCTTCATCCTAGTCAAGTACCTGTGAGGGGAGAGCATGTTGTGGTTCTTGTGATCCCCTAGGTTGAAGTCACTGAATTTTAATGTCAGGATCCTTTCTAGCTGGGTTTGAATTGCATGTATCCCCTTATGGAGGTACGAAGTAACCAGGGTATAATCGAAGTCCCTTGGGACATTGTCACAACTCACCACGCCGACCAGGGGAAGGATGTAGTCAAGCAGGATAGATAGAATCAACTTTTCATTCACCAAGTCATCTCGATCCTTGGTTCTTTTCTTGACTGCGACTCAAGATGGTCTAGATCCGTGAGCAGTCGACAAAGAGGCTTGCACTCCTCTCGTCGATGAAGCTTGAATTCTTGCGGACATTAATTTTTGGGCCATTAAATCAATTAGCACTTCTTCAATTGACTTCTCTATGGTGTTGAGTTCGTCCGACATGCATGCTCTCGATCGGATAACTCAGGTTGATGAATGAATGCTCAATGTAATAGAACAAGTGTCGAAAGATCAATAAACACATCGTGGTAGCAATGAGTTCTTCTATTGGCTCAGATACAATTCACGAAAGTGTTCTCAGTGCAACAGTCGACGAACTAAGTATACAACGAGGTAACATATCTCTCCAACGGGTGATAAGCCTTCATCAATGCAATTATGTCTGTTACGATCCAGTCCCAATGGTCTGATGGTGAGATTTGTGGTCATAAATTTTGTTCTAACCATTCGGGAGCGTTGGTCTAATGATCATAATGCCTCCAACGGTTATATCGCTCCACCATGGAGACATTCCATTTTGTGTTGTTCTGATAACCCGACGAATTTCTAGTTTTGCAAACCTTCCTTCTGCGAAGTTCCCTCTGGAACCTCCTGTAATGTTTCCAACTTTGACTTCTTCTTGTTGAGATTTCTAGCCTTTTTCCTTGTGATATGCATTACTAGGTTCCTCTTCCCATTCTGATTCTTATCTGTACTCAACATAGTAACTTCACGCTGTTGAGATTCTTTCATAGGGTTATAGAGTATTACTTCTTCTCTGTTTGAGGTAGGTGATATATTGTTCTGTATATACAAATATCGTAAGTCTTCCTGGGTTCTTTCATCTTCGACATATGGATTTCTAGTCCTCAGTAGATTCGATTGGTCCTCTTGTTATTTTAGTAAGTGTGTTATCCTCTTCGTCCTGAAGTCTCTTAGTTCTTACTTCTTTTGTTCTAGGGATTCCTCTTCCTTTCTTTTGGTCTGATCCTTCTCAATCCAGGTTTTTCCTAGTAACATAGAAAATGGGGCACTGCTCTAAATAAATTTAACAACCTTAAAATCTTCCTCTGTTGAAGTTCAATGAGAACTCATAGATATATGGGTAAGTATTCCACATAGGGTTATCAACTTTCCTCCAAATAATCCTATTCCTCCTAATGAAGGACTCATAGCAGGTTCTCCTAAAATTTTCCAGGTTCTTTCTGTCATGATATTCACCTGTGTTTCCTCATATAGAACACAATTAATGTCGAAGTCTCCTATTCTTGTTTCTATGCACTCTTTTTCTTTGAAGATCTCTGATAATTTGATATTTCTGTGATCATTCAAGGTTTCTTTAATTTGTAATAATACATTTTTTTATTCTTTCTAGGGTTCTGTCATGGTCTCAATTTCTTGACCTTCCTCAGGGTTTTCTTGTCTCATATTCATTCTTTCAAGCTTAGCAATCATTCTAGGGAAATCCAAAACTTTATGATCCATAGAGTTACAACAAAGACAACTAGACCTTATCCCAGGGCATTCCTTATCAATATGCCCCGATCTTTTTCAACTGTAACAAAGGGTTAATCCTCTTTTTCTGTTAAATGATCCCCTGCCTTTCTTGTACTGTGTACTAGGATCATAGTAACTAACCTGCAGAAATTTTTTCCTAGGGTCCTGCATCCATTTGTTAGTCCAAACATTATTTCTATTCATAGGAATAACATACCTTTCGTTATTCTTATCAGGTCTACTCTTATCAAATCTTCTTTCTTCTAATTGTGCCCTAGTTTTCAAGCTAGGACAAAATTTATCAAACATACCTAGATCCATACTTTTGAAACAAAAATTTCCACTTATCTTACTTTTATCAAAGCACAAAGCTTTCATATCTTACCTCTTTAATAAAAAAAATTCACTGATCTTACCTCTTTTCTTTATATCTTCCTCCTTTCTTAGCACAGAGCTTCGCAGTAAAGTAGAATGTTGAGAACTAGGCCAACAGATCTACGCACATAGCTTTGTCTTTTCTTCAGTTCCCAGTAATCACAGTTTCAGGTACCGACAATAGAACCATTTTTTGTCACAAGGGCAGAACCAGGGTTCATCTCCAAGAGTGCACCAACAAGACCCTAACTACTGACCCTTTCGACAACACTTGTGACGTAGATGAAGTCTCACCCGAGGTAGAGGCAGGGGTGGTTGCAAGACTCCAGTGTCTGCAACCTTAGCTGGGACACAAATCTGTGATTGTAACACCTTAACAGAGCACTTAGCAGTTATAGTTCATTAGTATTCATCCTTTGTTTACAACACAATGCTCATCCAGATCTAATATATTCAAGAACTAAGAATATCAACATAGATCTGATCTAGCATCTTATTCAAATCATTAAGCAGTAAGATATCATATTCATCTAAGCATACGTCATTACACTAAGAAGTAATCATACAAACAATAAAACATTCACAATGCACAAAGAAACCACAACATAGAATATATGTGGTTCACCCCCAGCCCGGGGCTACGTCCACCAACTCTTCCCTTGTTTATTATCTTTGGTCAATCTTCTTATAGGTACATAGCCTCAAAATCCTACTCCGCAGAAGACAGGAGATCTGTGCACACCTTGCCAAATCCTCCTTCCTCGAGCTAGGTTATAGAACAAAGCCTCTGTACAGTCTCTTACAGTCACTTTCACTTAGCCTTGCAAGCCTCAAACAGTATGCACAAAGCATTTACAACTATCACTTAGAACAACATCACACATATGCGTATCTTGCCTTATCACTTAGCAAGGTACCAAGCCCCTCTTTACGTCGCCTAGATATCTATTTATGCATTACAAAAAGGCCTAACCATGGGTAAACCCACGGGCCAACATCCACATACCTGTTACATAAGACTAAAACCCAAAATCCCTAAACAAGGGGCTCAGATCCCGCGATCTCCTCTTCGACTTGCGCTCTGCCTTCGACAGCCTGTCGAAGTCCCAAAATAGGTCAAACCTGACCAAGGATCCTCAAAAATTGGTCAAGGGCCAACATCGACATAATATGGTTGTATGAATGTGTTATTGCTAGATGGTTTTGATGGTCACTCACAACTTATGTCAGTACTATGGATAAAAGGATTATTTTTTATAGGTGTTATGTTTATGCATTAAACATTGATTGATTATTTCATTATGAGTTTATGCAAAAGGGTGATATGGGAGCTTTTTCAAATCAAAGAACTATGTACAAGCCCTAAGGTTATAGGTGATTGAAACAAAAGAAGGTGTATAGACCTTGCTTCTAGACTTATACGCTTTGATCAAAGGATTATGTGTGAGGCATATATGGTAACGTTATAGCATATGGTTGTTGTTAAAGTTTTTGGCATGATTTATGGTGGTGCACTATGCAATGGATATAACAATGGGATATTGTTTGAATTAATGGTTAATGTTATGGTGGATGGGATGGATTGTACTTTGAATTGAATGGATTTGGGGAAGGAAGTGACGTGAATTTACTACACGTCACTCAAAAAACCCTCGAGCCCGTCACCCTATCCATACTTGAATTTGGTTTTTTGGCTCTGGTGGTTGTTGATGCTCGATGATTTCTGGTTATGAAAAGAAAATATAGTCCACCTCTCTCCCTCAATTTTTTTTTTCCAGGTATGGTTTGTTGGCCCTTCACCAAGTTTTGGAGATCCTTGGTTAGGTTTGACCTATTTTAAGACTTCGACATGCTGCCGAAGGTGAAGCGCAAGTCGAACTGGAGATCGCGCGATATCGACCCCTTTTTAGGGATTTTTGGGTTTTGGGCTTATCTAACGGGTATGGGGATATCACCCCATGGGTTTACCCATGTTTAGGCCCATTTTTTAATGTATAAATAGAAATCTAGGTGATGTAAGTAGGTGTGCAAGGGTGTGATGCTAGGTGCTAAGGGAAAGTGAAGGCCAATGTGCTAAGTGCAAGTGATAGTGGTGCATGCTTTGTGCATACTGTGTGAGACTTTCAAGGCTAAGTGAAAGTGACTGTAAGGGACTATGTAAAGGGCCAAGGCTTTGTGATATAACCTAGCTCAGGGAAGGAGGATCTGGCGAGGTGCGCGCAGATCTCCTGTCCTATGCGGAGTAGGACCTTTTGATGCTCTGTGCATGTAGAAGATTGACAGAAGACAATAAAGAGAAGAAGAGTTGGTGGACGTATCCCCAGGCTGGGGGTGAAGCACGTATATCCTGTGTTATGGTTTCTTTGTACATTATGGTTGTTTCATGGTTCATATGATTAGTTCTTAGTGCAATGATGTATGCTTAGATGAATATGATAACTTAGTGCCTAATGATGTGAATGAGATGCTAGATCCGATATATGTTGATGTGCTTAGTGCTTGAATGTGTTGAATCTTGTTGAATACTGTGCTGCATTGTAATTAGGGTTTATTTCCATTGTGGACAAAGGTTAAGTACTAATGAATGACAATTGCTAAGTTCTTTGTTAGAGTATTGTAATCACAGATATATCTCCCGGCTAAGGTTGCAGACAGTGGAGTCCTACAACCACCCCTGCCTCTACCTCGGTTGAGACTTCAGCTACTTCGCAGGTGTTTCCTAAAGGGACGATAGTTAGGGTTTTGCTGCTGCGTTGTTGAAGCGTTGAACCCTAGGTCTGCCCCTGTCCCAACAAATGGTTCTGTTGTCGGGACCTGAAACTATGATTGTTGGGAACTGAGGAAAAGAAATAAAGCTCTATGCGTAGATATATTTCTTTAGTGCACAGTGTTCTACTTGATTTACAAAGTTTTGTGCTAAGAAAGGAGGGAGATGGGAAGAAACGAGGTAAGATCTGAAAGCTTTGTGCTCTGATAGAGGTAATATTAGTGAATTGTTTTTATTAAAGAGGTAATATTTGAACGTTTTGTGCTTTGATAAAGGTAAGATAAGTGGAAATTTTTGTTTTGAAAGTACAGATCTAGGTATGTTTGATAAATTTTGTCCTAGTCTGAAAACTAGGGTACAGTTAGACGAAAGAAGGTTTGATATGAGTAGATCTGATAGAAATAATGAAATATATGTTATTCCTATACATAGAAAGAATGTTTGGACCAACAAATGAATGTAGGATCCTAGGAAGAATTTTTTGCAGGTTAGCTACCACGATACTAGTGCACAGTACAAGAAAGGTTATGGATCATTTAAGAAGAAGAGAGGATTAACCCTTTGTTACAGCTGTAGAAGGCCGGGCCATCTTGATAGGGATTTCCCTGATAAAATACATAGTTGTATTTGTTGTAAAGATATGGACCATGAAGTTCTGGATTTCCCTAGAATGATTGCTAAGTTTGAAAGAATGAATATGAGACAACAAAACCCCGAGAAAGACCAAGAAAATGAGACCATGGAAGAAACCTAGAAATAATCAGAGACTGTATTACTACAAATGAAAGAAACCTTGAATGACCACACAAATATCAACTTATCAGAGATATTCAAAGAGAAAGAGCGCATAGAAAAAAGAATAGGATACTTCGACATAGACTGTGTTTTGGATGAGGAAACACAGATGAATATTATGACAGAAAGAACTTGGGAAATTTTAGGAAAGCTTGCTATGATCCCTTCATTGGGAGGAATAGGATTATTTAGAGGAAATATGATAACCCTATGTGGAATACTTACCCAAACATCTATGAGTGCTCATGGCACTTTGACAGAAGAAGAATTCCAGGTTGTTAAATTTATTGAGAACAGGGCCCCATTTTCTATGTTACTAAGAAAAAATTGGATTGAGAAAGATCAGATACGAAGAAAACAAGAAGAGGAAGCTCTAGAACAGAAAAAGAAAGAACTAAGAGACTTCATGGCTAAGAGAATAGCACATTTACTGCAAGAACAAGAAAACCAGTCGAAGCTACTGAGGACCAAAAACTTGGATGTTGAAGTTGAAAGAACACAAGAAGACATGAAACACCTGTCTGTACAAGAGAGTAGAGCACCTACCCAAGACAGAGAAGAAGTATTGGCCTTGAACCCTACAAAATACCATCAACAACATGAAGTTACTATGCCAAGAGGAGATAAGAATAAAAATGGGAAGAGGAACCCAGTAATGCATATCATAGGGAAGAAGGCTAGAAATCTCAACAAGAAAAAAGCAAAGTGGGAAAAATTACATGAAGTTCCAGAGAAGACTTCGCAGAAGGAAGGTCTCCAGAATTCGAACTTCATTGAAATATCAAAGAAACTCAGATTGGCACTTCGCCATGGCAGATAGATATGATCTTTGGAGGAATTATAACCGTTATATTGACATTACTGGATGATTAGAATAACAATTATGATCATAAAACTTTCCATCGAACCATTGGGACCGCGCCGTAACGAAAAAAAATGCATTGATGAAGGATTCTTTTCCATTGGAAGGATCTGTTACATCGTTGTCCACTGTGCCCCCACCATCAAAGGAAACAGAGTTGGGAGATGAGCCTACCCAACTTCACAGACTAGCCGATGCGACCGAAGCTTGCCTTCTCCATCCACAGGAAGAAACAGAACAGGCCACAGTGGCCCTGAGGCAAGCATAAGAGGAAGCAATAGAGCAATGTTGAGTTGTGCAACAAGAAAAGGACGACCTCCAAGCAAATTTTGAAGAGAAAAAGGCGCATATCTAACAAGAGAAATAACAAATGCTCACGAAGCAAGTTGGAGTAAAAGAAGAATTTAGTAGAGCACTTTGCTCTATGACAGGCTTAGAGCAAAAGGAGGATGACGTAGTGGAGCATCAAATAACAGAGCTTGTGCAAGCCATCCAAAAACTTCAATAGAGAATAACATATCTAGAACTACAAATAGTACCAAGTATTCTACAGGACGTGCGAGACCAAAGAGAAGCCACCTCCCAGAGCAAGTTGAGAGGATCAGAGCATTAGATTTGGAATGTCAACAACTTAGTAGTAGAAATGCGTAGACTTATAAGTGACTTAATGAGGAACCTGAACTGAAGACACTAGAGTCACAACTCCAGGAGGAAAAGCAACAAGAAACGACAGTACAGGCACAGTTGAATCTCTTGTCAGCAGTTGATATAGTGAAATGATCCCAAGAACAACGCACTATTCATTGACACATCCATTCCATACAGAGAAAAGTCATGGAAGTCACTCAGAGGCTCCAACTAGTCCAGGATGTAGCTTTCCAACTATTCGAAGAGATTGAAGGATGGGGAGAAGAGATGGAAAAAGTAGTCACTTGAGTCAAAAATAACTTAGAGGGACCCGTAAAAGAGGAAGTTATTCAAGAGTTCATTGAGCAGGAGGCCTTGGTGAAGCAGCACGTCGAAGCGGCTCAAGCTAGGCTCGAGTATTTTGAAATAGAGATACCTAGATCAAAGTGACTCGGGACGAGTCACAGGTGAGTGTTGGGGGCTGGTTGGCCCTTGATCAAGTTTTGGAGATCCTTGGTTAGGTTTGACCTATTTTGGGACTTCGACAGGCTGTCGAAGGTGGAGCATAATTCCAAGCAGCGATCGTGGGATCTCGGCCCCTTTTTAGGGATTTTTGGGTTTTGGGTTTATGTAACGGGTATGGGGATGTCGGCCCATGGGTTTACCCATGTTTAGGTCCATTTTTTAATGTATAAATAGAAATATAGGCGATGTAATTAGGTGTGAAAGGGTGTGATTGTAAGTGCTAAGGGAAAGTGAACTCCAATGTGCTAAGTGCAAGTGATAGTGGTGCATTCTTTGTGCATATTGTGTGAGACTTGCAAGGCTAAGTGCAAGTGACTGTGTAAAGGCTTTATGTTGTAACCTAGCTCGGGGAAGGAGGAACTGGTGAGGTGTGCGCAGATATCCTGTCCTATGCAGAGTAGGACCTTTTTTTGTTTTGTGCATGTAGAAGATTGACATAAGACAATAAAGAGAAGAAGAGTTGGTGGACGTAGCCCCAGGATGGGGGTGAACCACGTATATTTTGTGTTATGGTTGCTTTGTGCATTATGGTTGTTTCATGGTTCATATGATTAGTGCTTATTGCAATGATGTATGCTTAGATGAATATGATAGATTAGTTACTAATGATGTGAACGAGATGTTAGATATGATCTATGTTGATGTGCTTAGTGCTTGAATGTGTTGAATCTTGTTGAATACTGCGCTGCACTGTAATTAGGGTTTATCTGCGCTGTAGAAAAAGGTTAATTACTAATGAATGAAAACTGCTAAGTGCTTTGTTAGAGTATTTTAATCACATATCTGTATCCCAACTAAGGTTGCAGACACTGGATTCCTGCAACCACCCCTGCCTCTACCTCGGGTGAGATTTCATCTGCTTCGCAGGTGTTGTTGAAAGGGCCGATAGTTAGATTTTTTTTGGTGCGTTGTTGAAGTGTTGAACCTTGGGTCTGCCCCTATACCAACATGGTTCCTTTATTTTCCATCCATGATGGTTCCTCTCTATTATGAATCTATTTTTGGCTCAGAATTGCATGAGTTCTGTGTTTTTCTTAAGTTTTTTTACTGTGTATCAGTCTTGTGATTATGGTTTCTTCTGTGATTACTCTAGACTGATGGCGTTTAAAAGAAAAGGAATGGATATTGTTGTTGTGTGTAGACCGTTCATTGGTTTATTGTTTAAAAAATATGTTTGGTCAGCTTGGGGTTTTGTTTTGGATATCCGTGGAAAATTATGATGATGGTGTAGAAATCTCTGAGTTTTTGGTTCATGGGTTTTACAACTAGTCTTGGTGTTAAGTTGTTGTCACTCCTTTTCATCTCGGTGGTTGATATGTTTCGTTCCTCTAGGTTGCAATGATGAATGTTAAGAGTTGCATTGTTCTTTCCTTGCTTTGGTAGAGCTCAAGATATCATTTGTCATGGAATTTCCTTCAGTATCATTGTTGCAAGAAAGCATTTCATAATCGGGTTTTGGGCATCACCCAAACTTTTAAATGGATGTTTGTTTATGTTCTAGTTGGCCATGGGTTGTGTTCGGGAATTCTTTTCAGAGTATTTTGAGAATTCACTTCCTCTCATCTCCATTGGAGTGGATGAATTTTTTGTTTTGGTAACCCTCACTATCAAGCTTTTGGGTTAAAGTTTATGCGTCTGGGGAGAATAGAAGGAGAAAGAAAGACTAAAGTTTTCTCTTTTGTTTACATGAGATAGTTCAGTTTTCATTCATTCTTGAGTTATTCAGAGCCTGATTTTCTTTTTGACAGCAGGGTCCTATTGTAGACAACAAGGTTCAAAGCTGAACCATATCTTTCAAATGATTTTTTTAGAGGTGTTGATCTATCTTTGATAGTCTATGTATACTTGTTTGTTTATGGATTAAATTTCATAGATGATAAAGGATATTGTGCAGAGTCAAATTGACAACAATTTGTGGCAAGCTGATCTAAATTATAAAGTTCATTTTTTTACTTCTTGTCAAAGTCCTTTTGTATGGTTTTCATTGGGGATCTATAAATTAGACTTTGGTCCATGTCCTCACATGGTTTTTGTAAAGAGAAAAAGACTTTTGATTTCTTGGAATGAAATAAATCAAATTGTTATTATGTCTCATTCGTGTGGATTTATGACTTGGTCAATTTTGCTTTTCGATCCCCATATTTACTTTCTATAATGTGCATATGTTTATGAAACTAAAAATAAAATTTTATTTTATTTTTGCAACATTCTTTTCATTAATAAATGAACCTAGGACTTGGTAATTAATACTTGTGGATTGGGAAATTATTTTTCAGGATATAAAGAATAGAGTGATATTCCCAACTATATTGTCCTAGCCAGACAAGATTCGAAAAATGCTTGAGTAAGATAATTCATATATTTTCCTCAACATTTTATTTTGCGACCATACTAGGGAGATATTTCATATCTCTCTAGTTGATTGAATTCTCATTATCATTGAATATTTTTATGTTTTTTCTTTTGATTCTTTGACTATTTTCTTTTCTTCATGACAATATCGGTTACAAGGTAGCCCAATATTGAGGCTCATCTTAAAGACCAAACCAATGTTGATTTATCCTTATTCAATACCATCGTAGAGACCGCTAACACCCGAGCTAAGCTTGAACGCTCATGGGCAGTCATTGAACAAGACATAAGTGTATGAGAAAATTGGGAAGTAAGGAAAAAACAACCTAGGAATCAACCTTAGCTTTCTTTTTCCTAAATTTTTTATCCTGTTTTCATGTCCTTAAACCCTCACATCTCTAGGAGAAGAAGAGGTTTATCACCTGAGATCAACCCTATTGCTGAAATAGGAAGAAGAAACATTGTTTTTTCAACCCAACAAGGTACTCTAAGGAGAAATTTGTCTGATTCATCCAGTTCGTATTTCTCTCCTTTACCCATCGTTCAACAAATGGCATCTGGAAATGGATCTAGTGGCACTAGAGGTGACTTAAATTCCAACCTTCGGCCTCATCATTGATTGGAAGCCTGTATAGTCATCAAATTCCAGTCCAATCAACTACAAACCCTCCCAAGGTCATTAAAAAGTATGGGATCTTTCAATTTAAAGAGGATACTACTACTACTCTGTCTCATGTATCCTCCACTCTAAACCTAACACCTACCACTCATCGAATTCCTAAATTCAAAGAGAACCTCCCTAATTTTTCTAGAAATAATATGTTCACTGCAAATGAACACTTGATGGCATTCTCTAATGCCTGTCACAATATAGGAGATAATGACAATGATACTTGTATGTTCTTATTTGTTAATTCCCTGGAAGGGAAATGAACCATAGATTTATTTGATATTACTCCCAAGATTTTTTCCACTTGGGAGGAGTTAGTTTATTGGTTCAAATCTACTTATGGGTAGTCTAAGATCCCAACCAAAAAACTACAGGAATATAATATCATTACGTACAAAGATAGTGAAACTATCAATTCTTTCAATGTATGTTTCACCAAGTTTCATAACCAAATTCCTAAACTTATTCGCCCTCAGAACTAAGCCGCTTTTATGCATTCCTATAATTATGTACCTTCCCCTTACTGTCATAGGCTTGAAGAAAAATATATTGACAATCTTGTTTCTGCTCTGCATACTTTTCTAGAGTATGAAGAACAACTTGAAAGAAAAAGTCTTCCCAAGGGAGACTCAATTAAAAAAATAGACATGTTCGCCCTCTTACAGCTTGTACAAGATATGAATAATCGAATGATTGCATATGAGCAAAAGGAAAATGTCCCTTCACCTATCCCTGGGGCCTCATCTTCTTCTTTACCACCCTTTAGGAATTTTAATGAAAAAAACTTTCATCCTAAATCCATTATGCCTCGCAGTTGGTGCAACTTTTGTGAGGAACACCATGAGGAAAGTACTTGTAAGGTAAATAAGAGTGCCATAGATAAAATCTTTGTTAAAAGACCTGAAACTACCATTTTGTTTTACAGATTTCGTAGAACCATAGGATGTCATGATCATAAACACTAGGAGTAAATCCTATGATTCAAAAGGAAAATATGATCCCCCTCGTACTTATTCTAGCCCAAGCTCATCCTCGCTATCTACTACTGTACAAGCTACCAAAACTCCTGACAGTCAAGGAGGCCCTTCCTCTCTTCCCTCTTCCAAATATAATATTCTCAACCAATTGGCTAATATCAAGGCTGATGCTACTCTTCTAGACATGGTTGTCGTCCCTGAGCAACAAAAGTATATAAAAAATTTCATGGAAGGAAAAGCCTCCACTATAGCTAATCTCTATGAAGAGACAACATAAGAGGATTCTATTGTAAATAAAGTAGGTGTAAATAATTTCAGACACCCTATAAAAAACCCTCCATTTTTCATTTATGTAAAAATTATAAACAAAATAACCCATTGTTGTTTAATTGACGGCGGTTCAATTCCAAGAATAATGTTGAAAAATTATTATGGAAGATCTAGGATTATCTTGTACCAATGAACATGCTAGAAGAATGCTCTCATATAATAGTCTACAACAATAGACCATTGGTGAAATCAAATACGTGAGTTTGGTTCTGTGCGCACATCCTGAAATAAGGACAACCCTTAATATTCAGGTAATTGACATTGTTGGCCCTTGACCAAGTTTTGAGGATTCTTGGTCATTCTTGACCTAATTTTGGGACTTCAACATGTTGTCGAAGGCAGAGTGCAATACAGAGTGGAGATCGTGGGATATCGACCCCTTTTAGGGCCCTTTTTGGGATTTGGGATTATGTAACGGGTATGGGGATGTCGACCCATGGGTTTACCCATGTTTAGGCCTATGTATAAATAAATTCTAAGGCAATGTAGTGAAAAAAGAATGGTTGAGTGCTAGAGTTGGATCTGTGTGATCAAGAGTTGTAAGTGCTTTGGTGCATACTGTGTGAAACTTGCAGAGCTAAGTGCAAGTCATTGTAAGAGACTGTGGAATGATGCGTGCTTAGATCTACTCTGGGAAGGAGGATCTAGCGAGCTGCACAGATCTCCTATCCTATGTGGAGTAGGGTTTTTGAGGATTTTTGTATGTAACCTATTGAATAATCTAATAAAGAAGAGAAGAGTTGGTGGACGTAGCCCCAGGGTGGGGGTGAACCACATACATGTTGTGTTGCTCTTCTTTGTGAAATGTGTTGATGTGCTTATATGTTAATGTCCTTAGTGCTTTAATATAGAAGAATGATATGTCAATTCTTAGTGCTTAATACTATGGATGGATGTTAGATCTGACTTATATACATGTTCTTAGTTCTTGAATCTACTAGATATGATATGCTCCATCATGCTAAGTGTTGTTAGATGTTTTATCTGGTTGAATACTGTGTTGTGTTGTAATTCGGGTTTAACTGCCCTGTAACTAAGAACTGAATATTGATAAATATAACTATTGAGTGCTCTGTTAAGTGATTAGAATCACAGATCTGTGTCCCAACTAAGGTTCCAGACACTGGAGTCCTGCAACCACCCCTGCCTCTACCTTGTGTGAGACTTCATCTGCTTCGTAGGTGTTGCCGAAAGGGTCGATAGTTAGGGCTTTTTTGGTGCATTTTTGTAGCGTTGAACCCTGGGTCTTCCCCTGTGCCAACAAATGGTTTCGTTGCCAGGACCTGAAACTATGATTGTTGGGAATTGATGAAAAAGAAGCTTTGTGAAAAGAACTGACCTGAAAATGTGATTGTTGGGAACTAAGGAAAACAAATCTTTGTGCAAAGACCTAACCCGAAACTGTGATTGTTGGGAACTGAAGAAAAAGAATCTTTGTGCAAAGACTTGACCTGAAATTGTGAGAGCTCTGTGCATAGATCTATCACTCTAGTGCACAGTATTCTACTTTATTTGTGAAGCTTTGTGTTAAATAAAGAAGCTCGATCTGAAGAAAAGAGGTAATAAATGAACACATTGTGCTCTGATAAAGGTAAGAATAGTGAAAAGTTTTAAGATCTGGAAGCTTTGTGCTCTGTTTAAGATAATATTAGTGGAAATTTTTGTTTCTAAAGTATGGATCTAGGTATGTTTGATAAGATTTATCCTAGCTTGAAAACTAGGGAACTGATAGAAGAAAGAAGATTTGATATGAGTAGATCTGATAAGAATAGTGAAAGACATGTTATAGCTATGCATAGAGAGAATTTTTGGACTAACAAATAGATGCAAGATCCTAGAAAGAATTTTTTTTAGGTTAGCTACCATGATCATAGTGCGCAGTACAGGAAAGGCTAGGGATCATTTAAGAGAAAGAGAGGATTAACCCTTTGTTATAGTTGCAGAAGACCGGGACATCTGGCTAAGGAATGACCTAGTAGAATACCTAGTTTCCTCTGTTGTAAAGCTATGGACCATGAAGTATTTGATTTCCCTAGAATGATTGATAAGGTTGAAAGAATGAATATGAACCAAGAAAACCCTAAGGCAAATCCAGAAAGTGAGATTATGATAGAACCCCAAAAAGAATCAGAAAAAGTATTTCTACAGATGAAAGAAACCCTGAATGACCACCGACATATCATCTTATCAGAGATATTCAAAGAAAAAGAATGCATTGAAGTAAGAATAGGAGACTTCGACATTGACTGTGTTCTAGATGAGGAAACACAGGTGAATATCATGACTGAAACAACTTGGGAAATTCTAGGAAAGCCTGCTATGATTCCTTCATTAGGAGGAATATGATTATTCAGAGGAATGTTGATAACCCTATGTGGAAGACTTACCATGATAGCTATGAGTGCTCATGTAACTTCAACAGAAGAAGAATTTGAAGTTGTTAAATTTATTGAGAACAACGCTCCATTTTCTATGTTATTAGTAAAACCGTGGATTGAAAAAGATCAGGCCAGAAGGAAAGAAGAAGAAATCTTAGAGAAGAAGAAGCAAGAGTTGAAAGATTTCATGACTAGGAGGATTGCACACTTGATTGAAGAACAAGAGAACTAGGCAAAGCTATTTCCAGCCACATATTTGGATGTCAAAGTTGGAATAGCATTACAAGACCCACAAAAGACTAAAGTACCTATTCTAGGTACAGATGAAGCATTACCCTTGATTTCTAGGAAGGAACCTCAACAACGCGAAGTTACTCTGCTGAAATAAGATAAGAATCAGAATAAAAAAATGAATTCTGAGATGAAGCTCACTAGAAATAAGGCTAGAAAACTACATAAGAAGAGAAATAATATTGAAAAGTTACAAAAAGTTCCTGAGGGAACGTTGCAGAAGGAAAATTTACAAAATTGGAGCTTCGTCAGAATATCAGAACAACATCACATGGCACTTTGCCATGGTGAAGCAATATAACCGTTGGAATAGTAAAAACGTTCGACCAAAGGCCAAAACGGGTAGAAAGGCATATATGATCAGAAATTTCACCACCAGACCATTGGGACCATGCCATAATGGATAGAACTGAGTTAATGAAGGCTTCTCGCTCGTTGCAAGAGATTCGTTGCTAAGTTATCTATTTATAATGTCGTGCCACACAACGAGAACACTTTTTCCAATCACGACTATCAAAGATCGCATCATAGTTGATTTCGCACAGTGACCATTGCATTAGTGCCATACATTCCATTGCATTGAACAATTACTCTTCGATCCATATATTCAACCATGAGCGTGCATGTCAGGTGAGCTTAGCGTTGTAGAGAAAATTGTCGAAGAAGTTCTTATTGACATAATGACTGAAAGGGTAATGTCTAAAAGAGCGATGTATTCAAGTATTCAAGCATCATCGATGAGAGGACTGGAAGCCTATCCATGGAATGCTCGTGGATCCAGATCATCCCGACCATCAGCAAAAAAAATAACCAAACACAGAGATGACCTAGCCAATGTGAAATTGATCCCATCCATATTGTCGGCTTACATCCCACCTCTGGCCAGGGTAGTGAGTCGAGATAGTGTGCCAAGAGAATTTGAGTACACCATGGTTACTACATACCTCCCGAAGGGGATACGCGCAGTTCACGCACAACAAGATAAGATCAAAACGTTGAAGTTCAGTGACTTCAACCTCAAAGATCACAAAAAATACAGTATGCTTGCCTCGTATAAGTACCTGACCAAGATGAAGGGGAAGAAATCAAAGATAATCCCTTAGCCATGGACGATGAACCTCGCGCAGTCCACTTTGTTAAATGTCATGAATACCCCACGCTTCGGATGACACCAGGAAGTCAATGCCTGTGTCAAGTTATTATTTTAATGTTACCATGGCAGCTACTTATGGCTAGACCACCGTATCACAGTAGACCCGATGTTGAACCATAAGATCATAGTCTTGAGTATGTAAGGACCCAATCCATAGGAGTTTTATCCAGGAAAATCCACAGATCATGCACTAGCATAGAAAATCAAATATACATATGGCAATGTCGAAAAAGGAACGTGAGGATACAAGGTAGCCTCCATACAGAATGGTGCAATGCATCTCGCCTCTTAGTTAATTGCAGGAAAGTTAGTAAGGAAGAACAGACCTATGTAGGTCACATGATTTGTTATTGACCTCGTAGGAAAATGCGTAGAAGGTTTACAGATGAACTGGCTGAAGTACCTGGTGAATCAACTGGAGCTAGACTGTTGTGAAGAAAACGATCAGGGCTACGAGTTCCACTTTAGTTGGCTCCCACTCCTTATCTCCTTTGTTTCCTGGGAGATGACGGAAGGTGTGACCTTCCTGAATATTGAACCATTCGAGCTGCTTGCTGCGAAGTTCACTACCCTCTGGTACTCTAGTGATATGAAGAAACAGTGGCAGTCGAATGTTGTTTTTCACACCTACTACCTTCAGCTGAAGAGTGCCATAGAAGCAGAACCTCGCATGACTCCGAAAACCTTACAGATATTCCGACCTCTGATGAAGTTCTACGCAGATCATCACTTTATCTACCTTACTGTGTGAGCCGATGAACATAAGGAGCAGCTACATTCGTACTACAAGCTCACGGAAGAGGATCTTGAGGATATCACTAAGGACTAGTCGGAAGACTTCCTTATTCTAGCATACCCTGCAGAGATGTCCGTCCATGACAACCCAGAAACCATGCATGATACACCTGGACCTATAAAAATGAAGAAGACCGAATAATTCCAAGACCTAAGAAGCTCCTCAGGAAAAACTACTTTAGTATCACCTGAACGAGGAGGTGAGGAGGAAGAAATAAATGGTACAGGAGTTGAACATAAGCCAGGTGAAGTAATACTGCTGAGAGATAAGACCAATCCCTTGAAGAAGAGGAAGGTTTCTTCCCAAAAGAGATCGAGAGCCATCATGACCAAGATGAAGACAGTTCTTACTACTGATGACTTTGAATTCATCATAGCAACCCTCAACGACGCTTCGTTGGAAATCATGGAGAAACAAGAAGCTAAGAAGGAGGAAATGTATGACAGACTAAAGGTCGAGTTCCGAGTGGTACAAGAGGCCCTTCAATCCAATTGCATAGTGTCCACTGAGCCCCCGTCATTAGGAGAACCAGAGTTGGGGGATGAGCCGACCCAACTTCGTCGATTAGTTGATGCGGTCGAAGCTCGTCTTCGTCGAGCACAAGAAGAAGCAGAAAAAGATACCAAAACCTTGAAGGAAGTACAAGGCGACATTTTAGAAAAATGCATAATTGTAGAACAGGAGAAGGTTTCTCTCTAGGCCAAGTTTGAAGTAGAGAAAGCACAGATGTAGTAAGAGAAAGAACAGTTGCTCGTAGAGTAGCTCGAAGTAAAAGAATAATTAAACAGAGCCTTCCACTATGTGACAGGCTGAAGACCGAGTCACGCATCAAATAGAGTAGATCGCAGAAGTGGTCCAGTAGCTACAACAACAAATAACAGATTTAGAGCTCTGCACTGTACCTRACACTTTGCAGGATGTAAGGGACCAAAGGGAAGCAACTGCTCGAAGTGCAGTTGAAAAAATAAAAKTCCTTKCCCTMGAATGCAAGCAACTGAGTGATCAGAGTACCCAAACATATGAACAACTCACTGAGGATCTAGAATTGGAGGCACTGGAGTCACAACTCTAGGAAGAGAASTATCAAGCAGAGACAATACAGGTGCAGTTGAAGCCCCTATCGGTTGTGGAAAGAATGAAGTGATCCCAAGAACAATGTACTTCCCAACAATAGGTCGATACTATTTAGAGCAGAGTTATGGAAGTAACTCATAGGCTCCAACCTGTACAGGACGAGGCTTATCAACTACTCACAGAAATCGAAGGCCAAGGAGCAGAATTGGAGTAATTTGTCACTGCAGCTAAACAGCACCTCAAAGGACCTGTCAACGAAGCATTCATACAAGAGTTCACTGAATAGGAGGTCGTAGCACAACAACAAGTCGAAGTAGCTTGAGCCAAGCTCGATGCTTTTGAAGTAGAACTAGTCAGATAAGAGTGACTCAAGATAAGTCACATGTGAGTTTTGGGGGCTTGTTGGCCCTTGACCAAGTTTTGAGGATTCTTGGTCATGTTTGACCTAATTTTGGGACTTCAACAGGCTATCGAAGGTGGAGTGCAAGACGAAGTGGAGATCATGGGATCTCTACCCCTTTTAGGGACCTTTTTGGTATTTGGGATTATGTAACGGGTATGGGGATGTCAGGCCATGGGTTTACCCATGTTTAGGACTATGCATAAATAGATTCTAATTCGATGTAGTGAAAAATGAATGGTTGAGTGCTAGAGTTGGATCTATGTGATCAAGATTTGTAAGTGCTTTGGTGCATACTATGTGACACTTGCAGAGCGAAGTGCAAGTCATTGTAAGAGACTGTGGAAGGCTGCGTGCTTAGATATACTCGAGGAAGGAGGATCTAGCAAGCTACATAGATCTTCTGTCCTATGTGGAGTAGGGTTTTTTAGGATCTATACATGTAACCTATTGATGAAGATAATAAATAAGAGAAGAGTTGGTGGACGTAGCCCCAGGTGGGGGTGAACCACGTACATGTTGTGTTGCTCTGCTTTGTGCAATGTGCTGATGTGCTTATATGTTAATGTGCTTAGTGCTTGAATCTGCTAGATCTGATATTTTCCATTGTGCTAAGTGTTGTTAGATGCTAGATCTGGTTGAATATTGTGATGTGTTGTAATTAGGGTTTAACTGCACTGTAAATAAGAACTGAATATTGATAAATATAAATGTTGAATGCTCTGTTAGGTGCTTAGAATCATAGATTTGTGTCCCAACTAAGGTTGTAGACACTGGAGTCCTGCAACCACCCTTGCCTCTACCTCAGGTGAGACTTCATATCCTTTGCAAGTGTTTTCAAAAGGGTCAGTAGTTAGGGTTTTGTTGGTGCGCTATTGTAGTGTTGAACCCTGGGTTTTCCCCTGTGCCAACAGACATGCCAGTACTTAATTATTCAATCATCTTAGGAACATATTAGCAAGATTTGATAGGTGGATACCTCTCACTCGACGAGACACGCTTATTTTTTCCTCTGAATGGGAAGACCACCATAGTCCTAAGGCATGGAAGAATTTCATCTTATATAAAAATCATCCCACAGCCTAATGTAAATTATATCGAAGAGGACCTAGGTGTGTATTCCATCTTTGCCGATGAGGAAAACACTTCCTTGGAAAAAATTGACCTAGAGGATGGGATGTGGCATATGCACTTTGATGGTTCATGCTCCAATGAACGAAATGGAGATGGAATTATCTTGTACTCTCCTATAGGTAAAATTCACAACTTTTCCTATAGGTTATATTTTTCTTGCACCAACAACGTCACTGAATTTGAAGCATTACTCCTAGGCATTGAAAATGCCTATAATTTAGGTTGTGGTCACCTTACAGTTTTTGGGGACTCTGAACTTGTTGGAAACCTTGTACGCAAAATATATTCTCCTAACAACAAGTTAATGAAATGTTAGACCCAAGCTATTTGGGTGCTTATCTCGAACTTATTATCTTTCAACATCACTCATGTCAAAAGGGAATTGAACTCAATTACTGACAAACTAGCTATTTTTTCAGCCTCTCCTACTCGACAAGTTCTGCCACAAAGACCTGATTGCACTTTTAAATATTTGTATCGCCCTCATATCCCTGAAAATGTAGAGTCATGGAAGGTCCTCCCTAGTGATGAAATCATTTGTGATTTCATACAAAATGAACCTCATAATCCCAAGGATATTATATCAATGGAAGATAAAAAAATTACGAAGGGATTGACTCCTCTATAAAGTTCACTTTCATCGAGTGACGTAGGCAAAAAAGAAAAGAATAAAGAAGAGGAGTCAAAAACAAAAGTGGGTGAAACCATTTCCTTGAAAATTGGGACACCCGATTTCCCAAATAATGTTAAGATAGGTGCCCATTGTACTGATGTAGAAAAATTGAAGTTCACTGAGTTACTTCATGAATTTCAATATGTTTTTTCTTTGTCTTATGAGGATCTTCGTGGTTTTGATCCTGCTCTTATACAACATGCCATTCCTATCAAGGAAGGCATAAATCCGGTTAGGAAAAAAAAAGACCCATTAACCCTACACTGGAAGCAACTATTAGGAAGGAGTTGTAAAAACTCTTGAAGGATGGGATAATTTTCCCAGTTAAGTATTCTGAGTGGGTTTCCAATTTGGTTCATGTTTGGAAAAAACTAGTCAAATCCAACTATGCATTGATTTTTGCACCTGAAATAGAGCTAGTGTGAAAGACCATTTTCCTCTCCCTAATATGGAAATGATTTTGCAGCAAGTTGCAGGGTCATAGATGATGTCCTTACTTGTTGGTTTTTCTAGTTATAATCAAATCAAGGTGAGAAGGACAGATAAATATAAAACCAATTTTATTACACGTTGGAGAACATTCGCTTATGAACGTATTCCTTTTGGCTTATCTAATGAAGGTGTCACTTTCCAAAGAGCTATGCAAATAGATTTTGACGATCTGATCGAAAATATTATTCATATTTATCTTGATGACTTAACTGTATATTCAAAAAATTGATCATATCACTTTGGTCATCTTAGAAAGGTTCTCATGCGATGTAGGAAATTCAACATTTCTTTAAATCCTTCTAAGTCTATCTTCGGTGTAACCAAGGGAAAGCTCCTTGGGAACATTGTCTATAATTCATGAATTATCATAGATCCCAAAAGGATTTCCGCTATCCTAAATATTCATGCTCCTAGTTCCAAAAAGTAGGTTCAAGCCTTTATGGGAATTATCAACTTCATCCATAGGTTTGTTCCTGATTTTGCTGTAATGGTCAAACCAATTCACAATCTACTTAAGCAAGATCACTCCTTTTCTTGGACTGATGACAAGGAAATTTATTTCGTAAGGATTAAGAATGCAATCATCTCCACACCGATTTTGGAGAAACTGGATTTTGAGAAGGAATTCATTATATATACTAATTCTACAGAGGAAGCAGTCTCTGGTATCCTCATACAATGTGATGACTAAGTCAATGAAAAAATAGTAACTTACATGATTCAAATCTTTTCAGATGATGAATTCAAACATTCTAACATTGAAAAACATTCTTTTTCTCTTGTTAGAGTTGTTGAGAAATTTCGCCACTTTATCTTAGGTAAGATCACACTGGTAAAAGTCCCTTTACCTGCTATCAAGTTTTTTATCTCACATACTTATCTTTCAGGGAAGCTTGCAAAATGGCTCGCCAAGATCCAGGAGCATGATTTAACCATCGTGACTTCTAAAACCATTAAGGGATGTGAATTATCCCTTCACTTGGGTCAACATGCTGAAGTAAGTGAATAAATTGATCAACAAGATAATACTCTATCAACATTGTTTTACATTGAAAATCAAATCCTTCCAGTAGTTGAACATCCTTGGTACAAAGATCTGGTATATTACTTGCAATATCAGAGATGTCCAGATAACTTAGATACTCATCAAAGGAGAAGGCTCCGTCTTGAATATTCCATATACGTCATTTTAGGAGACTTCTTGTTTAGGATATCTGCCAAAAATATATTACTTCACTATGTGAATAATGAGGAAACAAAAAAATTGTTACAAGAGACCCATGGATCTTCAAATTCTCTCATTCAAGTGGGTGGCCACTTTTCTTCTAAGACTACCACTTTTAAGATTATCAGAAAAAGGTACTATTGGCCTTTAATTTTTTGTTATTCTTATAATTTTTCAAGAACTTGTGACAGGTTACAAAAGTTTGTTCAGGAAGAACATATTTCTTGCATGCCTTTACAACCTGTCCTCCTTGAATTTCCTTTTTCAAAATGGGGTTTGGACTTTATTGGTCCTATTAATCCTCCATCCTCATCAGGGCAAGTTTTCATCTTGATAGCCACAAATTATTTTACAAAATGGACTGAGGTTGTCCCACTTAAGCATTCTTAGGATGAGAAGGTGATTTATTTCCTTGAGACTAATATTTTTTCCAGATTTGGCCTTCCTTTGGAAATTATTACAAACAACGGTCCCAATTTTATTTTTGCTAAGATGACTTAGTTTCTAGCTAAACTGGGAGTTAAAATGTTTACCTCATCATCTTATTATCCTCAAGGGAATGGACAAGACAAGTCTACTAACAAAAATAAGGTTAGAATTATCAAGAGGCTAATTGAAGATAAACCTCTTCAATGGCACACTCTCCTCACTTACGCCCTTTGGGAAGATCACACTACCACCAAGGTAAGCACTGGTTTCACTCCCTTCCATCTTGTTTATGGTCAAGAATCCATTCTTCCTACCGAGCTGGAACTTTTGTGTCTAAGGTTGATGCTACAGGTTGAAGAATAAAATTATTCCGATATCTCTCAAAGGATAAATGCACTCTTGGCTTTAGAGGAACAAAGGACGTTTGCCTTGGATAACAATAAGAGAAGACAACAAACTGTTAAAAGATATTTCAATAAAAGTGCAAAAGCTGTCAAATTCAAGGTTAATGAGAAAGTCTTGTTGTGGGATTCAACTCATGTTGATATAGGAAGACATTCAAATTTACAAAATTTATGGCTGGGTCCTTTTAAAATCGCTTTTGTCCTGGGTGAAAGGTCTTATATTCTAAAGGACTTGGAAGAACGATTGTTTTTCTAGAGCACAAATGGTTCCAACTTAAAATACTATGTGGAACCAAATTGAAAGTTTAAATGTTGTATAGAATTACTCCTGTACTATAGTTTGTTTTATTACTTTGCTTTTACTTTGTTGTTATTTTTCTTCTGTTTTACTTCTTTTCTTGTCAGAAGTAAAATTCTAAATCAATTTTGCCACAACAATGCTATTTTGAAAGTATTTGTAATCAATAACAATCAGGTTACACAAATGTCATGATGTCCCCCCTTGAATACATCATTGGAATTGATATCTTCTTCAGTACTGCTATTAGATGATATAATTGGTTTTTGTCCCTATTTTTGCTTCCCTTTTCTTCCCTCCACTCCAATATTCAAAAGAGCACACCAGAGATTTTTTCTCCTTAAACAAAAGAACGCTTTCACTATGATTAATTGAATGTTATGCACACATGAATAACCCCCTCATACGTAACATTTTCCATAAGTTATTCCGTAAATCCCAAATCATCTTTCCCTTAAACCACTCATTTCCCTTGTTGCATAACCATTATGTTATACATTCCTTGATCTAATGTTTACCCGGTCTACAACGCCAGATTATCTAAGTTCCTAATATGTTGGAAACAAATTTCCCTGTGGAGTCGCCAATTTTTTTATGTTTAAAAACACAATGATGAATACTGCTCACAAATGATTGCCAAGCTCTATTATTTATTTATAATAATAATAATAATAATAAACTAGTAGGTGGGACCCCCTTGTAGACTAGTGGTGCTATGATAGATGTGTTACACTTATATTCTTGTTTGTTGTTATAATGATTCCAACACAATCTTCTACAGTTGATGATTCAAGTCATGGTTTTATTCGTCATGGTGACATAAGATGGTTGGTTGAATGTGTTATTGCTAGATGGTTTTGATGGTCACTCACAACTTATGGAAGTACTATGGATAAAAGGATTATTGTTTACAGGTGTTATGTTTATGCATTAAACATTGATTGATTATTTCATTATGAGTTTATGCAAAAGAGTGCTATGGGAGATTTTTCAAATTAAAGGACTATGTAAAATCCCTAAGCTTATAGGTGATTAACACAAAATAAGGTGTATAAACCTTGCTTCTAGTCTTATGCACCTTGATTAAAATATTATGTGCGAGGCATATATGGTAACGCTACAGCATATGGTTGTTGTTAGAGTTTTTGACATGATTTAGGGTGGTGCACTATGCAATGGATATAGCAATGGGATATTGTTTGAATTAATGGTTAATGTTATGGTGAATGGGATAGCTTGTACATTGAATTGAATGGGGTTGGGGAAGGAATTGACGTGCATCTACTTGCATTTGGTTTTTCGGCTCTGGTGGTTGTTGATGCTCTGTGATTTTTGGTTGTGAAAGGAAAATACAGTCCAACTCTCTCCCTCAAACAATATTTTCTAGGTATGGTTCCTTTATTTTCCATCCATGATGGTTCCTTTTTGTTATGAATCGATTTTTGGCTCAGAATTGGATGAGGTCTATTTTTTTCTTAAGTTTTTCAACTGTGTATGAGTGTTGTGCTTATGGTTTCTTCTGTGAATACTCTAGACTGTTGGCGTTTAAAAGAAAAGGAATGGATATTCTTTATGTGTGTAGCCTATGCATTGGTTTATTGGTCGAAAATATGTTCGATCAACTTGGGGTTTTGGTTTGGTTCTCTATGGAAAATTATGATGATGGTGTAGCAAGCTCCGATTTTTTGGTGTGTGGGTTTTACAACCAGTCTTTGTGTTAAGTTGTTGTGACTTGTTTTCATCGGTGGTTGATATGTTTCATTCCTCCGGGTTGCAATGCAAACTGTTAAGAGTTGCACTATTCTTACCTTGTTTTGGCCAAGCCTGAGCTATTATTTTTCATGGCATTCCCTTCATTATCAGTGTTGTTGGAAAGCATTGCACAATCGGGTTTTGGGCATCACCCAAACTTTCAAATGGAAGTTTGTTTATGTTTTTTTTGGCCATGGGTTATGTTTAGGAATTTTCTTCACAATATTTTGAGCATTCATTTCCTCTCGTCTTTGTTGGAGTGGCTGACTATTTTGTTTTGGTAACCCTCACTGTCAAGATTTTGGGTTAAAGGTTATCCTTCTGGGGAGAATAGAAGGAGAACACAAGACTAAGGTTTTCTCTTTTGTTTACATGAGATAGTTCAACTTTCATTCATTCTTGATTTATTCAGAGCTTAATTCTCTTTTTGACAGCACGTCCTATTGTAGACAACAAGGTTCAAAGCTGAACCATATCATTCAGATGCTTGTTTTAGAGGTGTTGATCTATCTTTGATAGTCTGTGTATACTTGTTTGTTTATGGATTAAATTTCATAGCTGATAAAGGATATTGTGCAGAGTCAAATTGGCAATAGTCTGTGGCAAGTTGAACCAGATTATAAAGTTCATTTTTTTACTTCTTATCAGAGTCCTTTTGTATGGTTTTCATTAGGGACATCTAAATTTTACTTTGGTCCATGCCCTCACAGGGGTTTTGTAAAGAGAAAAAGACTTTTGATTTTTTGGAATGAAATAAATAAGATTTTTATTCTGTCTCATTTGTGTGGATTTATGACTTGGTCACTTTTGATTTTCGATCTCCGTATTTACTTTCTATAATGTGCATATGTTTATGAAACTAAAAATAAAATAAAATTTTATTTTTGCAACATTCTTTTCATTAATAAATCATTCTAAGCCCTAGTAATTAATACTTGTGGATTGAGAAATTATTTTTGAAGCTATAAAGCATAGGGTGATATTCCCAACTATCTTGTCCTAGCCAGAGAAGATTCCAAAAATGCTTGAGTAAGATAATTCATATATTTTCCTCAACAATGTGGTTCTCTAATTTTATTTTTTTCTCATTGCTTTGAAGCATGCCAATGTTGAAGTCCCCTATAATGATAATGATGTTTTTCAAATGTACAAAGTGAAAGGTTGTTGCAATAGTGTTCAATATGTTGGTCAAAGTTGCATGTGGTGTGGCATAGATATTAAGTATTGCAATTTTTTATCCATGAAATATTTCCTTTGTTAGCAATGCCTCAACATTTTGTTCTTCAAAATGCATATGTTCCAAAATTGGTAAATTTGTTTCACCAGTATGCTGACTCCATGCTCAATGTAATTTGACATGCAATTGAAGTTTTGAAATTGTTAATTTTCCATGCACATTGTCATATAGGTTTCTTGCAAGCATAAAATATCATATTGCATTATGTCATAATCATTGACTATATCTTCAATATGTGCATTTAGGCTATGTGTGTTTAGTGATAGAATTGAAATGCATGATTTTGATTGTATTGATTGAGAATCATACTCTAGAGTCCATTTTGCACTACTGTGAAGGTGTTTCATCTCGATGTCAACTTTTTTATTCGCCTTAAATTTCTCATGAGTGATATGATTTATCAAATACAATGACTCCATGTTTCTCAATTGGGATAAGTTCATGTACACCAAACCATGTTTTCATATTCCACTAGCGTCAAATGCAACACTATCAAGTGTCAAACCTTGTGACCTATGTACTATACGTGCACATGCAAGTTGTATTGGAAATTGTTTTCGGATCTTCACCTGACTTGTCTTTTCTATCATTGATATTGGTTTTACAATGTGCGATACATATTTCCAATCACACAAAGTGTCTAAGTTGTAAAGGTAAGCTAACTTTTTTCCTGTCAATTTCCAATAAGAGGATAATGGAACCTTATCCATAGAACGTCAGTGCTATCTATTTTTGTATATGCTTTGACCACTCCATCCACACCATTGACCAAGCCATATTGTGAATCATAATTTAAATAATACATTTCAACTAGCATGTCAAATTTGAGCACAAGTAGTGAAGGAAGAGTAGCTTTGTGATAATGGCATGTCATATCTCCATGATTATCTTCATCCACATCAATTGCATTGATCATAATTTCATCACCTAGCATGAGAGAGAGAATGTTCTTATTATGAATTGAAACATGCTTGTTTCTGTAAAATAGATACAAAAATGTTGGCTATTTTGGTCAAGGGTGAACAAAATGTGCATTGATGTATATAAAGTCATCAGTTATCTAGTTATTTGTATGTATTCTATTTAAAATTGCAATGAAATTTTCATCTCTCTGGTGCATTGTAATTCATAATTCATATCATATTATATTGTGTTCCCAAAATTCATATGTCAATGGTTACACATTTACTATAAGATTCTAAAAAAATAGAGAATCTTGCACCGATTGTGCCTGGTAAAGATCACCACAAAACACCATGTCAATGTTTCCAAAGTACATACTTTGCACATGTTTTATGTTCCTAATTTGATTTTCAATGGAATACATGAATCGATTTCCAATCAAGGAGGCTTCATCTATGAAGATAAGTTGTAGTTCATCATAAATTTTCAACAATGTATCTAACATTTATTTGCTAAGTGGAAGGAATTGGGACTTGTTAAAAGGAATTAACAATGGAGAATGGATTTTATCCCACCTGCATTGTATCTTTTCGAAACAACATTTGAAGAATTTGTAGCGATAACATTGATATATTCATATCTCTTCCAATTGACTATTATATTGCACAAGGATTGATCATTCATGTCAATAGGATCTTCAAGTGAAATAAAGTTATATTTCCACAATGATCGAATTTCTTTTCACCAACACTTTTTTTTGGTAAAATAATTCATCACCTTATCTTTCACATACAATTTGGGATATAAAGCCATGAATTATGGAAGGAGGAGGTGAACTTGCCCAAATTGTTTTACCAAAATAAATAAAAGTGTTGTAATAGARCTCAAATTCCACATGATAATGACAACAACAAGTGTCATGAACAATGATGGGTTTAACATACCATGGTTTTTGTTGCACAAATGTATTGATGGACACATTAACTTCATTGTGCTCGTCTTTGAACTCATTGAACAATTATATTTGTGTCATTTCAAATATCTGTTTTGCATGGTATTCCTATAGATTTCATGTTATTCTTTGTCGTAATACATCCCTTGTATTTGATGAAACAATATAATTTTCCAACCAATATAGATGGCCCATAGACTTAAAATTTTATGCAAGACTATCTTTGTAGCATTGTCTACAAATAATTGTACAACAAACAAGTTCATAATTTGCATCTATTTCCAATCGAACTTTTGTATGTTTGTACAATGCTTTTCTTGAGGTTCCCATCGCTTTTGTTATCTATTTTTTCAAATGGTCTTTCTTATTTCTATATGAAACAATAGTTGTTTGTATTATTCTACGTGCAATATTGACATCTTTTTTTCTATATTTTCTAAGATATTTTAATGCACGTGTTATATTTTCAAAGACATTTTGTTTCACTTTTCTATCTTTTGCCTATTTTTGAATACCCAATAATGATGTAGCTTCTTTTAAATTTTTCAACCTTATCATACCTCTTAAAATTTGAGCTTGTGTTGCTTCTGGTTCATTTAAAAAAAATTTATCATAAGTTGTTTCAACACGAGATCGTATAACATGGTCATATTTTTTGTCCCTAAATTTTTCAATATCAAAATTTTCTAACATTTCATCATCAATGTTGATATCACCTACATAAATTTCAATTTAATTTAAAAACATAAATTATATCTGTTAAACCAAAAACACTTGAAATTAACATAGATTTAATTGTTTAAGTCGTAAACATAAAAAAATCAAATACATTGTATAAAAAATATACATTAAATTGCATTAAAAAACTAAACTCAATCATAAATTAATTAAAATATAGAAGTTTTCATCTTGTCTCATACATACATACATACATAAATATACAAGTGGTTGGAGTTTTTCTTCATTTCGAGCTTCAATGAATTCATCGATGTTATGAGATAAATCTATTTATGTTTTCTGTAAAATATTTTCCAAATTACAATCAATTATATTAGACAATAAGTTTTTGAATTCTAAACATAATATATAATATGTATGCATATCTGGTTCGATTTGTTTTTTGTTGAACATCAGAATGCAAATCTCTATTTACATTATCATCACTTGTTTCTTCAGTATTTCCACGTTCTTGTTTCTTTCTTTTATAGTACTCTTTCATCTATTCTTTATGGTGAGTATCATCAAAAGTGCGTTCATATTTTATCTTAAGGTTCCTTTTGTTTCCCATGAGTATTCAATCTATAAAGGTTTTTTAAAAAATAAACATTTTATAATTTCAAACATCAAACTTTGTAGCTGAAAAAATATTTTCTTAAAAGAATTATTTTTTTAAAATTTTATAATGATATCATTAAAAAATTTGAAAACAATTCTCAATAAACCAAGTTGCTTTATAATAAATTTTGGGTAAGAAGTTTATTTTAAACAAAAGTTAAAAAAAACTTTGATCTTGAAAAAATTTGCTTGAGAAAACCTTTTTTTGACAAAAATTATTCAAAAACAATATTGACATTGAAATGAATTGTTTAAGAAAACTCACCTTAAAAAACATTCTCTTTGATATAGGAAGAAAGTTCTTATGAAAACCTCCACTTTCAAAAAAATTGTTGAAGAAAACCTTCAATTTAGAAAAAGATGCCCCAAAAAACACTTGAAATTGTAGAATGCAAATAAAATGTTGCCCCCAAAAAGTGGAAAAAAAAATAGAGTGAGCTTGTTGCACAAATGTGTTAATATCATTTCAGTCAAAAGAATTTATATCTTTCTGTGCCAAATCAATGTGTCCCCTATTTTTCTCCAGCCAATGGATGTTCATGTTTTCAACTTTTCAGACAAAAGTTAGTCATTTTATTAAATCTAACTTTCAACCGAACCATTAGCTTGGTCAAAAACTTGCAACTATGGTAGTGTTCAAAAAACTATGAGTTCTCTCCATCTTACTCAAACTTTGGAAGGAGCCAACTCCTTAAAATATCATGAGTCTAGTTTCAAAACTAATACCAAGATTTTTAGAATTGAATGTAATTTCATTTAATACAATTTGTATTCAATTTTTTTTTTTGTTTGTAATTTTAATTAATTTTATAAAAAAATGTTTGCATGTTATTCTTAGATGATATTATGATTCCGTGAAATAAAAAATCAATATCTCCAATAATACACTGTGGAAAATTATGGAAAATTCATATTACCCAACCTTTCATTGTCCTCTTCAAAAGGGCATTTTAATATATTACTTTTAAATACAAAGTAAGCCAAATACATGGTGTAATACTAAACATGTTTAAAATCAACAATTTTTTCATATTGGTCAAATTCAAAAAACTGTAGTAATTATAATGTTCATCCGTTAAATTCAAAACTATAATCATAAATTAATAAAGTCTGTTTAAATTGTTGCAACATATTTTGTTTTTTAGTATTCATTTTTTCATAATTACTTTCACTCCGACGCATATTTCTCCCTCATTAATAAAAATATTTTGTTTTTCATAAACAAAAGTTTAATAATGAGTACATTGACGACCAAAAACAAAACTCATTATCATTCCCTTCATTTTCAAGGAACATACTATCAAACAATTGCTAAATTGACATATCAAATGTCAATAAAAACTTTTGAAAACTAATCAATAGAAAACTAACAAAATTCTTGACTAGTTTTTTTTTATTGTAAAGTGAAATTCTAAATAAAAAAAATACTTTTGTTTAGTAGAAGTTGAAAAAATTGTGAAAATGTAATTTATTTTCTCAAAAAACAAGGAAAATAGAGACCCACATTCATTCTTTTACCCACTATAACCATACTCTTTTTTAAATTAGTGTGTTCTATAATCCATACCTCGAAATAAGGGAAAATAAGCCCTGTAACTACAATAGAGTGAAAATGAGATTTTATTATATGCTTGAAAACTTTGTCATCAATTTCCTTAACCAAAGGATCACTACAAGACACCACCTCCAGATAATATTCTTTTTTGAATTTCAAGTACAAATAATTCCACCCTAGAAAAAGGATTTGCATTCTCGTGATTACTTCAATGTCTTTGAATGTGGGTCATGGTAGAAAATCCTCGAGTACTAGGAATTTAATGACATGAACATCCTCTTATAATGGATCCTCACTCTCTAATGGATT
>SNQJ01S0071946.1:0-15611 GCA_010110895.2 Picea sitchensis | reverse complement strand
TATTGACTCTAGGTTTTTTTTATGTCTATGAAGTCATTCAAGAGGTGAGTGGGACCCTTGGAGCAGGTCCTAAAGGGCACGTCGCACAAGGAAAATAGAAAGAGGTGAGTGGTACCCTTGGATCACGTAGTTCATCCTGAAGGGCATGTCGTGCAAGGAAAACAGAAAAAGGTGAGCGGCACCCTTGGAGCATGTAGTGCATCCTAAAGCGCACGTCGTGATTTCAACTGGTAAGTGAATAAACCTATTCGGCCTTAAATTGAATGATGTGATAAGTAAGTTTTAAAAACAAATTCCCTAATAAAAATGTTGCCCAACCTAGTGAAATTAAAATCTAGGTCTAAGTAAAACATGTGGTCAAAAATAATAATCATAATTAAACATGTAACAAGAAGGGGGTAAGAAATTCAATTAAATTATTAAAATCAAATTATAATGGGGGATTAAAATTTTAAAAAAGGGAAATGATTGTTTTTTCTACATATGCTAATTTGATTTTTAATTAAAAAGAAAAAGGGGTAAATGGTTGTTTTCTACACTTGCTAAATTGAGTTTTAGTTTAAAAGGGAAAAGAGGGAAACTTAAAAGAATTAGGAAACTAAAGGAAAAAGGAGAAACATAAAGAAAAAGGGAAACATAAGGAAAAAGATGAATGTATAACTTAGTAAGGAATCTTGCCTTTAATAACTTTCTAATTATGAGCTCAACTAGGAATTTAGTAAAGGCGTAAACCTTTTAAGATGTGTAAGAGAATATTGGGACACCAAGGAGTGTTTTTAGGAATGCTTTTAGGTGGGTGAGGGAAATACGAATAATTAAATAATTAATTAAATTTATTTCTGGTGCAACTAGGGGGATGGGTGACATGTGTACGGGGGAGATTTTTTCTGATTAACTTAATGAAAAAGAAATTAAATGGGAATTTGGGAAATAAATCACTTAAAAACTCTATTAAAAGGATGGAGGAGGAGGAGTATGGATCTAATCTTTATGCGTAACATTACACTGCTGAATTTTTGTCTTGACTGGACTTATCTTGTGGGAGTTGGGGTACCCATCTCGGGTAACGAGTGGTAGCTCGGCCTTGCGAGACGAGATGGGTGCTAGTTGTTCTCTGGTATAGTGTGCGTGGTCCCTTTGTGGATCGGGGAGCTGAGGGGGAAGAAGAGTACCCCTAGTGTTGGCTGGGAGGTACCGATGAGGTCACATCAATCGACAAGTAGAAGTTGGAAGGATCACATGCGGGACAAAAAATACTGAGTAGTCGCGTTTGGATAAGGTGCGTCGGTTTAATTATTACTTGCAATGAAATTAAATTTACTCATGTTATTTCTCTGTTCTCGGTTTAAGATTTCATTTCCATGTGTTGTCTTGTACCTGCTTTCCTTCATTATTTTAATTCCCTTGCTTGTTGTTTCCTGAATGGATTTCCTTTGGCGAGCCCAATTTCTAATTTCATTGAATTATATGTGTGGTTTTTATTGATTATTATGAAGATATTGTGCTTTATCTTCAACCCTTATCCATAGGTCATCAGTCCATGCCTGAGCAATCGGGGAGGAGCCAAATCAACGGTCGTCACTTCAGTGTTTAAAGACCTATAGATTCTAATGCCCTACTTTTCTGTGCATGGATGATGAGCGAAGGATAATTTTTTCCCAGCTGTCTACCCCTTACTTATCTCTGTATTTTTATATCACCTCTGTGTTTTTGGATGGCATTTTATTCTCTGCAATTTTAATGAAACTTCCCATCTCTTTATTGGTAAATTATCAACGTTCTTGATATGTGAATGACAATGTTTTAATTTATATATTGACTACATTTTTACACTTGAATGACAATAAATTATGCCTTGATTAACAACGAAATTATACTTGAATGTCTGTGTAGTTACTATGTAATGGGTAGTGTTTATGCGGTGCCAATGGTGATATTTTTACTATGTAAATGGTGGCACATTTGTTGTGTATAGGGGTGCATTTGTATTGTGTAATGATAGTGTTTCTTTCTTGTGTAATGGTTGAGAGTGACTATTGTTTTCCCTTTTTAATGGACTGTGATTATTATTAGGTGGCATTAATGTTAATGGATAACAATCTATTGACAACAATGTTAGATGTAATGTTAGCGATATGCTGAATAAGTTATGTATGCTAGTTTATTTATCCATCTATTTTGACTGCAATTTCCCTCCTGATTGCATTAACCACAACAAATTTAACTGTATTTACCCAACAACTTTAGACAACGACCTTGGTTATACCCATCAATTTCAGACTGGAAATCGAGGTCCCATGGGCTCTTTCCTTGACTTGGCGCTTGTGTTGAAAACTTGGTGTGTGGAATGACTTGACTCTCGATGATTGATGAACTTCTCACAGATTGTTGGGCCCATGATTTTATCTTTAGATTGTGTTCTTACTTATGAATGATCGTGAATTTTTACTGAGTGAGACTTTGCGATATTGGTGGTTGTAAATAGATTTGAAAGACTAATCTATACTATGCCCACAAATTTATTTATGTCAGTGTCTTTTTATTAAATTATACATCTACATTTTTCTTTGGGTTATGTCTGTGTTTCTTTTAAATATTAAGTCTACCTTTTTGGATTTGTCTGCGAATTGTTATATTTTGGGATGGTGTTTTACTTGTGTTGGAATGGTGTTATACCTGCATTTTGTTTTACCAACAAATTTTATGGTGAGATACCGACATTTTTACCAAGCAATTTCATTGTGATACCTGTAATATACCAGTGAATTCCATGGTGATATATCAATGAAATTCATTGCGTTTTTTGGTGAATTAATATCTTGGTCACCTTTGTTTTGTATTGTTGACAACGAATCCTAGATAACGTCTTTAATAGCATGTATTTTTGTGTTCCTCTTATCTCTGTGCCCATTTATTTCTACTCTTAAACAACCCATAAGTTAAGTATGCATTTCCATTAATTAGACAGTGACTGTTGGCATAGACAGAGTTCCTTTTTATTTTGATACCATTTTTATGATGGTTATTTATTGACAACATTTCCATGAATTAAAATGACTACTACATCATATATTATCTCTGCAATCCACCTATGTATTACCTACCTTCTTCATCATTTAATATACTATGTGTTTTACATGTACATTGGCTGTGTTTTAATACACTAACAACATTCTTAATATGCGGGTAAGAGATTTTATACATCCTGTGGCAATGCATCCCCATGATCTAGACAACTATATTTGTAGACAACAATTTTTTGGGTAATATTAGACAACAATTTGGTATTTTTAGTGAGCGATGTTTGTAATATATCACAACCATATGGTTTTTTGACAATCACAACTTTTCCAAACTATTCACAACAGTTACCCCAACACCGCGATATATGGAATTGATAAGTCACGAAGATTTCAATTGTATTCAATATATGGTAATGTGAATAATCTGTTATTTCAGTTGCACTAAAACAATTACATTCGATGTATAGTTTATGTTTTAAAAGATAGAGAAATTCCCAAGGTAGAAATATAGTTTCAGTTTCATTTAGTGAATTATTAAGATAGAAATTTCATAAGATAGCGATATATTTTCAGTTTAAATAACATTATAAGACAACAAATTAATATAGTTTTAGTTTTACCAGATCGTGATTTCTGTTTCAAAGGAAAGCGATATATACTTATCTAAATTTAGGATTGGAAATAGTTGCAACGAACCTTTGTTTTAATAATAATCATTTGAATGTGTACAGATTGATGTATGGTCACAATAGAATTTGTTGCGCCAGGAATTTAATGTGTTGTATAAATGTTATAGTCATTAGTTTCTCTGGCATCCTGTTGACTTGTTTCTTCGGTGCGTGGGTACGGTCTCCTTGTCATTTATTTTGGTATCCTAGCACATTGGATGTTATTTGGATATGGGTCTAGGCATGTTATGTTGCACCATGGTTACTGTCATGACTATCGCCTGGTGATGACATGATTCCCGATGAGGGGATCATCATGTTCCCTGACGGGTAGAGGTGAAGGATAACCTGGCTGAAGTCTGTGCTTCCCAATGTGGGCATTGATTAATTGTATTGAGGTTGGCAATTGGTTGTAACGCCTTAACGCATTTGGTGTTGCACACCGTATAGGTTTCCAGTTACTGGTCGTCAAGTCGTTGTGTCTAGACTGTTGATGTTGTCCTTTAGCTTGTAGGTATCGACTTCCTTGTGTCAGGACTGTTGATGTTGTCCTTTAGCTTGTAGGCCTTGAATTCCTTGTGTCGGGCGGGTAGCCGCTAGTTTGAATTTGTTTATCACATGTTTCGTCTGGTTCCATGATGTGCTAGTATGATGGGTTGTTGTTGTCTATTTCCTAAAGGTGTAAGTTGTGATAATTGTCAAGTCATGTTGATTATTTGGTGTCATTGTTTCCTTCCTTCTTTAAAAAAAAAAAGAGTTTGCACTTTCTTGCATTGCTTGTAGTCGTAACCTGAGGGATGTTACATCCCTCTTTGAAAAATTCCATCAATAAAATCTAAAAACATCGTATGCTTGTGATATGCATTTCTTATGTATTTAGCACTTGCTAGGGTTTTTGATATTCAACACAAACTGATAAAAAGGTTCCTCTATGCTACTACCATATGAATATTGCTCTGGCATCAAATCATACATCACTAAAGAATTAAAACATAGTATATCTTCATTGTAGCTTGTTGCATACCAAAACCCTAAGGACAAAAGATTTCTTTGTTTCTTTGCAAACCTTGGTAGTTTTCCTTTGATGGTGAGTTGTAGCTTTATAAGAGGATCTCAAGACTTGATGATGATTTAAGAACCTTGAATTTTTTTCTTGATATACCTTTTTCACTTCAAAAGTCTTCAAATGCAAAAACAAAGCTTTGTTATGAGTTGGTAGCACACATGATGGAAAACTAGTTGTTTACGCTACCAACCTGTCATCATGGAGAATAATGACAAATAAAAGGTCAAGTTATGATCTGATGTGTAATTATGGGTCATTATGGACCATGAATGGATCTTACAACAGGTGACTCACTCTTAAGAAAAATATGACTTGAATTTAACAATAAAACTTATGACAATGACCTTAATGACCACTTAATCATTTACCAAAATCATTTGACATGACCAAGACTTAATGAATGGAMTCAATGAAGGACACATTTATTGAATGACTCAAGAGACTAAAAACTCAATTAACCACCTAAGACTTAAATAAAATAAAATTTTATTTGGGAGATAACATCAGGCTCTAATTGGGGATGGAAGTATCCCTATGAGGTTCCAAGAACATAGCAGACCCTGTGCCTTTCCGTTCAATCTGAAAACCCTGCAACCTGCTCTGATTATGAGATCAATACACTCTTCAAAAATATACATCCTGGACTCTATAGTGCCTAGTCCATTGGGTTATGGAGTCATCTAGAATTAAACTTGTACAACTAATCCCTTACAAGATTTCAAGATCTGTCACTTACATTATGTTCTTGATGTACTGAGTGAAACTCTGCTTATTCATTGAAACTAAAAACCAATGCTCAACTATTGAGCTTATTCATGCACATTCCTACTCTAATCCATGGTATTGCTTGTTGATCAAGTGAAATTGTGCTTCCAATGAAGCCATACAAGTAAACTCATGACTAAAGGACTTATTTTTATGTCACTGATTAGAAGATAATAATAAAAGCATAACAATGGCCATAAAAACTCTTTCAGGAGATCACACCCACTATCCAATACAAGTGATATGATAAAATATGAAAAATTAAGAGAGTCTGAGAGATAAGACTCAAGTAGGGATGCCATAGGATCTTCAAAACTGTGATCACCATCATACAAATTCAAAATCATTGACTGCTCAGGTATGTATTCCCCTTTGATATATCCATGTGACTCGGATCCATCACTATGATTTGCTTTCCCATCACAGTTGACAATTTCTGAGAGAAAAGAAGAGATGTGTTCTTAATCTTCTACATCACCATATCCATAATCATCGAATGAAGGATGAGTCAATATATCATGAGAGAATTGTTGATTACTCTCTCCAACAATTATATCTTTAACAGATGTATCAAAACTAAGGAGAGTTTCATTGGAATTTTGAACAACAGACTCATAACTATCATCAACCATAGCATAATCACATTGTTGATCATATCCTTGTTGAAAATTAGAACTAGATGAGATTCCATTAGTCAATAAGCCTTCATAAACTTTAAAATCTTCCTCATAATCACTATATTTTTCAAATATGGGAACATCAAGATAAAATCCTAATGGTAGAGATGAATATTTTTGCATATAATCATCAACAATATGATTTTGAATAACAACAACTTCATCCTCATCATTATCATCCTTCTTATCTAGATTTGAATCAACAGGTTCATAAGAAGCAAGATCTAAAGCATCCTAAAAAATGCAATCATCAAAATTATCATCATTTATATATGGTAGATCTTTTTCTTGGGAAGTAGCAATAGAAATAACTTCATCCTTATATGTATCTTCATTAACATATTCACTTTCATCCTCACTACTAGAAGAAACAACATGCATGAGATATCCTGGTGAAGACTCCTCACAACATCCCTCAAGAAGAATTTCCCGAGGAAAATACCTTTCACATCGATGGTGGAATACTCTATGAAACTCATTTAAAGAATATATTCTAGAAGGAGATAAAGATCGATTTTGCATTCACAAGCATCCCCTTCTAATGAATAGAAGAACGTATTCATGAGAACATCTTCTTCATGTATATGTAACTAAACCATACATTGATGAAATCTAATGAGATGATATGAAGAGGGATCCGGCCTTTTGTCTAAATCTTTGGGAAGGCAATCTCCCCAAGTATCCTGGAGGTATTGGATGTGGGAAGCCGAGGGACTGCAGAAAATTTAATAGGTGAAAACCTCCTAGCCAAAAGAGTAGCAAATTTCTTTGACATTTGAAGATAGTGGAGTCTCCACTGAATTCATCCTTCATGGAGTCACTAGATGAAGATTACAACCAATATGATGCCCAGCCTTTGTCTATCATCAAAAGCTATAACTATGTCATCTCCGAGTGAAGCTTGCTTCAAACTCCTCTCCACGGCAACAATGCCAATTTGTTATCCTCAAGGGTCACTCAAGGTTGTAGGTTGAGTAAGCTTGGTAAATTAATCAAATGTTCAATAAAATATGCGAAATTGGGTAAACAATGAATAACTCACTCACTCACTCCTTCACTTTCAGAGACAATTTGAACATCTCAGTTCGAGAAGGTTCTCAAAAGGTGATGATCGGATAGTTTAAATTAAGATGGAGGGAGAATATTACTCACTATATCAACAACATCACATACATTAAAAACATATATGAAAGGTCGAGTATAACAAGTAAAGAATACTTGTGATTCTAGTTTACTAATGCAAAGATAAGATGCCAGCTATAAGTCATTAAGTAAAAAAAAATGAACATGACATTCAACACACATGTGTACATAATAGAAATAAATAATGAAGGTGAACAATAACAGGTGAAGAATATTATCATTCAGGTGCCATATATCAAAGGGAAGTTTTTACAATAAAGATTAAAATCTCAGGGTCCAAACGTGCTTTATCTCCTCCAGCACGGTCCCTATTTATATAGATTACATGTCATCTGAATCCCAAAATAAATTGGATCTCATAACCTATTCACCTCTCTTTAGTTATCTAATTCAAATTCGAATTTACGAGGTGGATGGAAAATACAAACAGACAAATTTCTGGAAAATGATGCTAAAAGATTCACATATATCTCAGAATCTAAGCAGGTTGTTGGAAAGAAGCAGGAGGAGTTTTGAAGAGATGTCGATGCTTTGTGGCAGAAGCTCTCTCACTTTACAAAAATAATTTTCCATATCATCATAATCTATCTCCGAAAAATATGACTAAAACATAAAAAACACAGATTTCCAAAATCTAGTCATATTCCCACAATCTAGGATTTGATCCCTAGAATGTTTCCATTGAGGAAACGAAGTGCCACCTAAATGATTTTATGGGGGATGATATTATATTAAAATATGTGGCAGAGCCACTGGTTCAAAGTCTTCTTTCCAAGTAGAATTTTTTGATCAAATCTCATCCATGTTGAAAGCTTGAAGAGTTGGTAGAAACGCCAATACACATGAAAACACAATTTGCACTACAAACTCATGTACATGATTGTTTTCAACAATTTTGTCCAAAATAATTTTAAAGCTTGAAATGAATGCTAGAATAGGATGCTTTAAGACCTAAACTTTGAATTCATAACATATTAAATGTTGCAATATAACATACTTAATCATTTAAACTTCCCCATACTTCATTTTACAAAAATGTTTATGCCAAAATGTAATACTCAAAGTGCTTTAGACAAACACTCAATGCCTATGGAATTGCTTCTTGGAAGATGAATACCTTGCACCTTGAAGAGAACCATTTTCCATATTGTCACTGTAAACATATCACTCTTTGACAAATTCCATCAATAAACTATAAAAACATAGTATGCTTGTGATATGAATTTATTATGTATTTAGCACTTGCTAGGGTTTTGATATTCAACACAAATTGATAAAAATATTCCTCTATGTTGCTACCATATGCATATTCCTATGGAATCAAATCATACATCACTAAAGAATTAAAATAGAGTATATATATATTCATTGTAAGGTTATTTGCATGCAAAACTCTAAGGACCAAAGATTTCTTTGTTTCTTTGCAAACCTTGGTAGTTTTCCTTTGATGGTGAGATGAAACTTTAGAAGAGGATCTCAAGACTTTATTATGATTTAAGAACCTTGAAAAACTTTCTTGATATACCTTTTTCAATTCAAAAGTCTTCAAATGAAAAACAAAGTTTTTTTACGAGTTGGTAGTGCACATGATGACAAACTAGTTGTTCTTTACCAACTTGTCATCGTGGAGAATAATGAAAAATAAAAGGTCAAGTTATGATATGATATGTAATGATGGGTAATTATGGACCATGAATGGCTCTTGCAACATGTGACTCACTCTTAAGAAAAAGACAGCTTTACTTGAGCAATACAACTTAAGACAATGACCTTAATGACCACTTAGTCATTTACCAAAATCATTTGAAATGACCAAGACTTGATGACTGGACTCAATGAAGGACAGATTTATTGAATGACTCAAGAGACTAAAAACTTAATTAACCACTTAAGACTTAAATAAAATAAAATTTTTGTTGGGAGATAACATCAGGCTCTAATTGGGGATGGAAGCCTCACTGTGAGGTTCAAGAACATAGTAGACCCTGTGCCTTTCCGTTCAATCTAAAAACCCTGCAACCTGTTCTAATTATGAGATCAAACCACTCTTCAAAAATATACATCTTGGACCCTATAGTGCCTAGTCCATTGGGTTATGGAGTCATATAGAATCAAACTTGTACAACTAATCCCTTAAAAGATTTCAAGATCTGCCACTTACATTCTGTTCAAATTGCCTTGAGTGAAGGAGTGAACGAGTGAGTTATTCATTTTTGACCCAATTTCCCATATTTTATTGAAAATTTGATTAAGTTACCAACCTTACTCAACGTATAACCTTGAGTGACTCTTGGGTGATAACAAAACCCACCTCCCAATACATATTTTGATTAAAAACCCTTGTGTTTCGGATGCTTTACTTTCTATACCCCTAATACTCATAAATGCTCTTACACCCGAGACCACTAATATCTACAATATATTTTGACTCTATTTTTCATAATTTAGAAACCCCCTTTATGAATGAACATAATAATATATTGGTCAACAAGGAGAAGCCCCCATGAGATCGTATGAAAAAGTAACACCCGAAGTTGATGGATCAACTAACCACATTGAGACCCACAAACCTTTTGAAAATGCTTCTACAGTTGGGTTTTTGGATGTTTATGGGTTTCTCATTGATGATTTATGTAAAATACATTTTCAACCTCTTTGTAACCAAATTCTTATGAAGGCATTGATAGAGCACATCTCTTTCTTACAGGGGATAATCTACCATTCTAGCTAGTTTGTGTCTTTTTTGCATTTTATATTCCTTTGTATTCCATTCATTAATAGAATTTGGATTTTCATTGTATTTGCTATGTTTATTTTTCTATATTTTCATTCATATCTCATTTCATTCTCAATATAATATGGATTAGTGGTATCGAAGCAATCTGCTCTTTGTTTTTTCTATCTACATGTCCTTAATGAGGTCGGGCTAGCGAGAGTTGGGTCTCGATATTGGGATTGAGCTTAGAGCAAATAGCTTCTCCCGCCAACCCTAAACAACCTCCCATTGTATCCGTGTCCGTCCATCCATCCTTCCTTCCATTCCATTCCATCCATTCCTTCCTCAGTCCATTCAGATGTCATGTCCATGCTCCATCCATCCATCCGTCCGTCCACCATCCTTCCATTCCATCCATCCTTCCATCCATCCTCCTTCCATTCCATCCATCCATCCATTCCATTTATCCATCCATCCATCCATTCCATCCATCCATCCGTCCTTCCATCCGTCCATCCATCCATCCTCCTTCCATCCATCCATCCTCCTTCCTTCCTGTCCGGCCATTCCATCGTCCGTCCGTCCGTCCTTTTGTCCTGTCCATCCTTCCGTCCGTCCATCCGCTCCTCCTTCCTTCCATCCATCCTTCCTTCCTTCCTCCTTCAGGCTCCTTCCTGTCCATCCATTCCATCCATTCCTCCATTCCATTCCTTCCTTCCTGTCATTCCTCCCTTCCATTCCGTCCATTCCTCATTCCTCCATTTCCTTCCATTCCTTTCCATCCTTCCTTCCAGTCCATTCCATTCCATCCATCGTCCTTCCATTCCATCCACTCCATCCATTCCGTCCATCCACCATTTCTATTCCATTCATTCCATCCCCTCCGTCCTTTTTATGAAATTTAGTTTGAGATTTCATTATGGCAATGGGTGTCGCGATTCGTTTTGTAAATTGGTTGAGATTTTCATTATGGGAGCAGTGTGGTAGCACATCAATTCGTTTTGTAAAATTTAGTTTGAGAATTCACTCTGGCAACGAGTGTTAAATCATTTACTTTGTAAAATTTAGTTGAGATTTCATTATGGCAATAGGTGTGCTGCCAATTCATTTTGTAAAATTTGGTTTGAGGATTTCATTAAACGTGGTGTGTCTTGGCAATTTGTTTGAAGCGATTGGTTGAACATTCCAACAAACCATAGCTATGACTTCTACTCAAACCTCCCCTTTTCTAGCTGCTTGAAGACTTGTCGATCAATTTTACGCTTTTTATTTGCAGTTTTGGATAAATGTTTTCTTTAAATCATGAAAGATGTTATTCCTTTTTAGTTTTTTGTATGCAGAGTGACCGTACACCTTGTATTGAGAAATCAAAGAATTCTATATTGGCTTTGGTGCGAGCGTTACTCTTGTAATCTTCATTACTAGATTCTAATTCCATACTGTTTACATTGTGTTAATCAATATTCTAATTCCTTGGGAATGAAATTATAAGCTATTTTTTCCCACCACATTTCAAGTTGTGTTAGAGGCACAAAGAATGTATTATGTATCAATAGAGCACATTATCTACTTTACCACTACATTTGTGAACCGGATAGTTGAAAGAAAAGTTATTTGCAAATTTCCCATTCATAGATTGTTTGGTGGAGCTGGATAAAGAAATTCCTCTTATTAGACTATAATTAACCTTGTGCATTAATTGCAAAGAAATTAAAAAATGGGATTGTAGGCTCTCCGTCAAACTAATCTAAACAACCCAAAATCATCAAAGGCTACCCTGATTTATTTTATTTATTCACTGCTTTTAGGTTTTAGTCTTGCTCCAATTTGGCATAACATCCATGCAATTTCCAATGCTGGCTTTAGACGATTTAGAATATTATTGAAATGGTGGAGCATTTCTTAAATGGTAATTCTTATTTATTTAATTATTCTTGATTAAAACTTGAATGAGTTAATGATTTTAGTATGTTTCGTTATTATGGCATTCTAATCTTAGATTGAAGTTAATGTTACTTTAAATGATGAATCATAACTTTTACTTGTTAATCCATGAAGGATATAATTGATTTTTTGAACATTGCTTTAATTATGAATTAAAGGTTAATTTCCACTTTAATTGATAAAATGTCACCATTCATTATTTTGGATTAAAATTGAATTGAGTTCCATGATTTAGGATGTTGCTTTATTTATGACAGTATAATTATAGATTAATACCATTTGTTCTTAAATGATAAATCATAGCTCTTCATTTTATTTATAGTTAATGCATAAGTTAATTGATTTTAGACTATTGAGTTAACCTTAAATTAAATGTTAAGGTTGAATTATGAAAATGAAACTTTAACTTAGTCATATTCTTACTGATTAAATAGGGATCAAATTATTTTGGTTAAATGTTATCAGTTGAAAACAGACTTGCACAATAAGGTCATGGAATGATTAATTTTAGAAGGTACCTAGATGACAAATTTTGATCTATAGTTGCGCGATGGAATGGCCTTAAGACCTGGGTAGATGGTAGTCCTTGTTCAAACTTGTGTTGTACCGGGTTGTAAACTTATGTGATAACCAAGTACTGTGCTCGAGGAGGGATGTGAATACCTCCCATGTTCTCAGAAACGCGATTCGCCGACCTTAGGACCTTAAATGGTTAAAATCAATAGAAACCTAGGCTTGAGGTTGCTTATGTCTTGGAGATCCTAACCTTTAGAAATTTAGAGACTATATGCGGGTAGTCGATCTTACTTATTGTAAAACTTGGAAAAGTCGTGCGTCAAACACATAATGTTACTTATTTATGCGTTGTACATGTCATCTTGTTGTGTTAGGTCTAACTTGCCGAAATGTGTTATTCGTCGGGGTTACTAGTTTACGCGGCGGTCGGCTAGGAAGCCTATCGATTACTTCTCTACTCTCGGGAATGAGGACCTAAGATTCGCGCCGCTTCGTAGAAATAGTAAAATCTGTTTATTATGGATTCTTTCCTTATGTCTGCTATAGTGGATTTAATGTTTTGCGGTTACTTGTTGTATGCCTTATGTCTTCTTGTTGTGATCGCCATTGGTTGCGTCTTGTTAGTGGTCGGGTGGCAACGTAGAGTCAAGTAATCCCGTTTCCTTCACGCAGCGTGCACAGCTGCAAAAAGAAAAAAAAGAAAATTTTGCACTTGTTATGAGAGTTGTTGGCCAAAATTGGTGTGGAGGATGTTACACACACAAAGATGGGTATTAAAGACTTGAGCAACATTTTTTCTAAAGTACTACAATGGCCTAGAGCAACATTTTTTCTAAAGTACTACAATGGCCTACATAGGTACATCCAAAAAAATATGGAATTACTAGACATCTCTTCTCTGGGAGTCATTTACTGATATCATATCAAGATCGAGCGAAAGTTCAAGCAAAACAATAAGCAGGATCTTAGTTCTACAAACACATCGCAGAAAAAGCACAATAAAGGTGGCCCTAACTCCTAGAATAATGGATAGAGGAAGCATGGTCATCCCTAGGACAACCAATCCAAGTCAAAAGAAAATAAGGGTAATGAGAAGAACAAGTTACCAACTTAACGAGAACTCTACAACGTTCTCGCTTTTTGGGGGTCAAGTTTTTTACCCCATTTTTAAAAATGGGGCTATCGGTAGCACCCCCCTCCATTTTTAGGTGGTTTTTTTATATTTTAAAATTTCTGATACATAATGTTTCCACTTTGTTTTCTTAAATGCTCGTTTTTTCATTTATTTTCAGGTTGTTCAATTTTTTTATTTTTATTTTCTCAAAGATGTTTTTTCATCTATTTTCAAACTTTTCTGTTTTATTATTATTATTATTCAATGATGTTTTTAATCATATTTCCATGCGTCATCCAATGTTAAAAATATTGTACACCATTTATTTTTTTGAAATTAAGATTTTTCATATAATTATATGTCCTTAATTAAGTTATGGTTTTATACATTTTAAATATAGTGAAAAATATCATTTTTAACACATTTGTTTTACCTTACTTCAATACATAGAAAGTAATTGTAGTTAAATAACACTATTTTTAAATATTTAGTAAAAAATATAATTCATTTTTTTGATCAATTAAAAACTAAAAAAAATAAGAAAACAAACCGAATTGAAATTTAAAAAACAAATTTATATGAGAAAAAACCATTGAAGAAAAACCAAAAAAATGAAAGAGAAAAAGAAAACCATAAAATTATATATATATATAGTAAGAGAAAATGAGAAAAAATTAAGAAAAAGGTAAAAACAAAAAATTATAGACCAAAAAAACTTTTAAAAGGTGAAAAAAACCCCAAAAATTAAAAACATATACACAAAAACCTCAAATTAAAAAACTTAAAATAAAAATTAACAAAAATAAGTTGAAAAACCTTAAAACTACAAAAAAAAATTAAAATTTATATCAAAATCCTTAAAAAATAAAATTTACACAAAACAAATTCAAAAATATCTAAAAAAACATAAACAATGTTATATTATAGCATTGTTATATTATCACAATGCTATTATAACATTGTTATATTATCACAATGTTATTATAACATTGTTATAATATAACATTGTTATATTATAACATTGTAACATTATTACAATGTTATATAATTACATATTTATTTAAAAAAAAAAACATTTAAATAAATTTGTATCTTAGGTAATATTAGTGTTTTTGTTAATTTTTTATTTTATTTTAGATGTTTTTTTTTTAAATATTTTATTGAATTTTGATTATTTTTCTGTTTTTGTCTCATTTTATTTTTCTTTTTTTAAGTTTGAAGGGATTTTGTTTTTTAAATTATTGTTTTTCCGGGAAATTTTAAATTTTTTTCATTTCTTTCTAGTTTTTCTTTGTTTTTCACCATTTTGTTAGGTCATAAAATTTCTTAGCTTATATGTTTTGAATATGGTCAATATAACAATACTTTTAAGAAATTATTTATGTTTCATTCAATGTAACTTGTATTTATTGTTTTATTATTAAAAGTAAAAAATGATTAAAAAGTGACGTTGAATTTTTAAATTATATTTTGACATTTTCATGGCATTATGTATTACCTTGTTCTTTGCCTGATAATAACATTTAAAAAGTAAACATTTAAGGGTCTCTTTTATGATTTTGTTTACTAGTAATGATGCGTTATTTTACTACATTATAAAAACGTGTCATTTTCATACGCAAATTTTAGAATGGGTGCTACTGGTAGCAGTACTTTTCAATTTGATGGTTGATTTTGAGGTTTTGGTTTTAATGGTACCAAGTGACTAAAATACGATTTCAAATGATCTCAAAATTTAACGTTTTGAAAAGAAAAAGAAAATCAAAAACATCTTATTTGTTTTTAGGTGCTGATTTTAAGGTTTTTTTGAACTACTGTATAAGTTTTGAAGCCCATGTTTGAACAAATGTTGTAATTTTGACCCCGTTTTAAAACATGCTGCTACTAGGAGCACCACTTTTTGATTTGGGGGTTGATTTTGATGTTTTTTATGCAAAAATATGGGTTTTTTGGGCCAAATTTCTCATTTTGAGGTCACA